>CAJVPV010000866.1:0-18490 GCA_910591835.1 Acaulospora morrowiae
GCTTGGCTGGTTAAAACCAGTGTTGTTTTTAAGAAAAGTGTATAGACTTTATTATCATAAAGACAAAAATCTTTTGAAAACATCTGTTTTTTTGGGTTGGCAAAAGGATCAGCGAAAAGAGCTTTTTTTTTTTATATTAAAATCAATTATATATATAGTATTAATATAATATTTTAAATATATTAATAAAATTTTACTTTTTTTTTTTTAGACTAAATTATAATATATATATTGTTTTTATTAATTAATAAAGATTATATATTTTATTGTAATAGAATAGATAACTTAGTTTTATTCTAATTATTTCTGATTAATTGAATTATTTCTTATTTTATTTTTAGCAATAATATTTATTCATTTATTTATAACATATATAGTTATTTATAGTTTGTATAGTAAAGATTGAACAGTTCAAAAGGTTTAAGCAGTTTACAAGATTTAAAGGATTCACAAGACTGTCTAATTTATAAAATTATTATATTGCAATATGTATATCAGTTAGCCCATAGGAAAAAACACTATATAAGTAGTTGCTGTCCATGAATTGTTTAGTTAGTTTAGGATAACTTACTTTTATAATTGTTTGAAATTCTGTTTTATATCTTAATAAATATTATTATTTTATTAAATATATTTTGATTATATAAATCTTTACCATATCTTGAAATATTTGTAAGTAATTATCTCTGAAACAATAATAGTTCTATATAATCTCTAATTTTTTTTAAAAACTACTATTTAAACATCTGACCAAAACAATTTTGGTTATAATATATAAACAGTCTATTAATTATATTACTAATATTAACTAATACTATTTGTTTTTTTTTATATTAGAAAGATTAACTTATATATTGAAAATAGATTCATATTCAAATAAAAAATCATTAAGGGGTAAAAATCCTATCTTCAGTTTATTTTCAATTTTATCAAAATCTGATTATAATTAACAGATTAATTATTATTAGATTTTTTATCACATTTATATTTCTAGCTTATATAGTTACAATACTATTTTGAATTTTATTTCTTTATACTTTTTAATAACTATTTTAAGAGTTATTTATATAATTGATATATACTATCAAATTTGAAGATTAAATAATCAAGTAAAATATAATTTTTAAATCTTTCAATAGATATTTTATAAACCTTTGGTTGACTTAAGCTATCAAATCTAGAGATACAAATATCAAGTATAACATAACTCCTATAAAGTAATTATTAGTATTATTTATATATTTGTGTTTATACAGTAATTCTTTTTAAGATTGTTTAATTGAAGTAATATATTTTTATTATAAAGTTTATCATGTTATAAAGAGATATAAGCTTATAATAGAAGTTAAACCAGAAGCTTTTCTTGTATAATCTTTTTTGTTTTGACTTGTTTAATTTACAATTATTAAAAAAACCAAAGGTTTTATCTTTATACAATCTAACTAAATTTAAAATTAATTTTTAACTAATTAGATATAACATGTATTGAAAGTCAGCTAATCAATTATAAAGATAATAGATTTTTGTAATCAAGTAGATTTGAACTTTAGATTTTTTTTTAATAATCTATAGAATACTATTACTATATTATAGATCTATAGATTTTATTAATAAAAACTTATATCTAATATTATTTTATTTTAAATATATTTATTTATTATTATTGTTGTTATTTTGAACAAATATAAACTAAATTGATTGTTATTAAATTAAATTAAAATTATATAAGTTTAAAGTAATATAATATTATATATTGTAAAAAATTAATTAAAAAAAATTAATTAAAACAAATAAAAAATTCAATAATTTTATTTAAGTATAACATTAGAAATAAATTATAATATTAAAAGTTATTGTAAAAATAGTATTAATAAGTTTTAGAAAAAGTATATAAAAATAAAATTATAAAAAAAAATTATAAAAAAAAATCATTATAAGTTTTTTTTTATATAATTAAAAAATAAATAAAACTTAAATTTATTTAATTTTTGGCTAAAGTTATAAATTAATATTAAAATAATATTGAAATAATATTGACTTATAATAAATTTAATATATAAATTATAAATTATTATATTAAACTTTTAATAAATTCAATATTGTTGTTGTATTAAAATAATATTATTAAAAACTTTATTTTTGATTAAAGATTTTATTTCAAAATAATAATAATTTTTAAAGATTTTATTATTATTGAATTTATAGCTCATATAATATATAAAAAAAATTTCTTTAAAAAAATTATTATAAAAGAAAATTTTTAAAAAATTAATAATAAATAAATAAAAGTTATATATATAATTAAAATATTAAAATTATTTATTAAAAATTGGGTTGGTTGCAATACTTTTTATAAAATTTAAAAAATTTAATAATTTTTTTAATATTATAATTAAAGTTTTAAATTGATATTGAAATAATATCAAAGTAATATTAACTTATAATAAATTTAATATTAAAATAATATTATTAAGAATCTTAAATACTTTAATAATTAGTTTACAATAATAAATAATAAATATTTATTATTATTTATTATTATTTTTAAAATTGTTTTTTTTAATTAATTAAATTTAATTAATATTTTATTTAGTTTATTTGTAGTTTTTATAAAATTTACTATTTATAAATTATTATAAATATATTGTATATACTATATTTAAGAATAAGTTTCTAGATTATTTAGTATATAGAATTTTATAAATCAATTATGTTTTTTTTTAAAGAGATATAATTATTTATTCATTATTTTAATAAGAATGTGATTCAAAAAACATTTGAATTATGTAATCTAAATTGTAAAAAACATTTGTAAGTAATTTTATTTTTGATTTTATATTTTAAAAAAAGCTTTTTTAATAATGAAAGATATTTGAAATATATCTTTGCTTTTAATTTAAGAACCTATTTTTAGTTATATTAAATTGTTTTCATATTAAATTGTTGCTATTAATTTATCTTAAAATATATATTAAAGCTAATGTGTCAAGGCTCTGTTAATATTGTATCAACAAATTTAATTAAATAAAGAATTATAGAATTTTTTGAGTTGAAAATTTTTGGAAAACTTATATTTTTGTTAAAAATCTTTGGAATGGAAGGTTATTATTGTAGTTAACAAAAAATAAATAAAATATTTATACAATATCTATCAGAAAAAAATTATTGTATTAAATATAAAAGTATATATAAACTTTATAATTTACCTTTCAGATTTTTCAAATCAATATTTTACTTTCTTCTTATTTTTCATAGTCCCAGATAACAAATTTCAACATGATATTGTCCAGTAGTGTTTCTACTTTCATCAGATTTCAGGTACCACTGAAATATCTTTTCGTATTCTTGAGTGGTTCCAATTCCATAATTATAACAATATCTAAGATTATTTTGTCCACTAGGATTTCCACCCTTAATTGATTTATGTACCACTGAAATGTTTTCTCTTCGCCTTTCATAGTTCCAATTCCATTGCGGTAGCAATATCCAAGATTATTCTGTCCCAGATGATTTCCACCTTCAACAGATTTCAGATACTAATGAAATGCTTTTTCTTCATTTTTTTGTATTTCCAATTTCAAGTTCATAAAGAATTCCGAGAGTCACTGAATTTTGCGGAATTTCTTGGCGATTAATCAATTATTTGAAAATATGTCCGATGTCGTCTGATTACTATTAATGAACGTGTTAATACAAGTTTTTAACTTAATTAATCAACATTAAATTGCTATAATTCATTTAACGTATTAGGTTCAAAATCCTTAACAACATTTCTCGCTATCCTAAGATATTTAACACTACCAATGAGATTTTCACTGTCATAAAATTCAAGTTCCTCTGGAGTTTTTAAATTGATCGATTTCGGACCTTTTGTCTGTATTTTTGTCCCAGCAGGCTAATAAAAGGAAAAAAAAAAATAGTAACATATAAATGAGACTGTGTAAACATAATTAATGGAATACAATTATTTCTCTATAAGCTAATCTTCGTAAATATCGATATACAGTATCCTTGAGGCGTCCCTTCCATCTTTGTCTCTCTGAGACTTCCCGAAACATGGAGCATTAACGTTATGCCGTATCCATTCCAATTAAAAGGTGCGTATCCGCTTGTAAGCCCCAGAGCAAAATTCCTAAACTGTAAATATCTGATTTCTTGGTTTTTTATGATAAGATCCTTTTAAAATATTGTGGATCAATATATGGTTTAACTCCAAGTGGTGATGCAACTAATAGTTTCTTAGACAGCCCAAAATCGAGAAGTTTTATGTTGCTGAGACGGGTGAGAATATTCCCTAGATGCTAAAATAAACGATATAAATATATCAATAATATCGATGTAATAGAAAAATATAAACATGTCTATTAATAGTAATTTATTTAGCCATGCGCAATTTATCATTCCAGTTTAATAATTTAATGACCATAAGAAGTTCGGATCTGCATAATATTTTATTAGTACAGTTTCGGTAATATGTGCCTATACACTTAAAATGATTTTCTCAGAAATTCTGTAAAGTCGTAAAATGCTATCATCAAAGTCAACATCTTGATGCAACTTAAGCTCCTCGAATAATATATATTTTACGTTAGTTATCACCTAGACGTATTTACTATATATGCATGATAAAATAAATCCAACAACTCATTAAGAAACACATTTGCAGTAGTTTTATCAAAAATCTCAACTTCTTTAATCGCTACTGGTTTTTAATTTTTTTTGAAAAAGCTTTGTATACTCTTACTCATTTTTTAATTGCGAATTTTCTGAGACATTTTTATAATTTCAAATGCGCAATTGTATAATCCTGGTTTTAAGAAAAAGATGTTTGCCGTTCAACTTCGTTATTTCTTTAATTTCTTTAATTTCTTTATATTTATTTTATTTCTTGTATTAAAATAAAGTATAAATTTAATCAGTGAATAATTATTTAATTAACAAGAAAATAAAAAATTTTTAATAATAAATTAGAAATTATTAAAAAAAAAACTAAATTATACTTGTGTAATTACAAATAATAGTAATTATATTTTTAAACTTTCAAAAATACAAGTATGCAATTTGCACATCACCAGAATCGGTGAACACGTGAAATAAAAAAATTTTTTTTTTCAAAAAAAAAACAAAAACAAACACCAATAAAACTCAAACAGGAAGAAAACTATACGCAATGATAATAGCAATGGCAGAAGCAAATTCTCACCAACAGCCTTCCGATAATCAAGACTGCCATGCTGTCGCTGTTAATGGAAACAGTAATGGTGCTTTACCTGCTGCACAAAATAGCTCCTCGAATCAAAAAAAACCTTCTTATCAACTAACACACAGCTTGGTCGGGCACAAAAAATCTATTTCAAGTGTCAAATTTTCCCCAGATGGAAAATGGCTTGCTAGTGCATGTGAGTAATCATTTAAAACAGAGACACCCTAACTGTTGGGTTTCTAAAAAGACCTTTGCCTTCGGCTTTGTCCTGATTTGTTGGTATAAATAATTAAAGCTGCTGATAAAACGATAAGAATCTGGAATGCATATACTGGTCAGCACGAAAAAACATTTGAGGGTCATACCCAAGGTATATCGGACGTAGCGTGGGCAGTTGACTCCATGTCATTGTGCTCAGGTTCAGACGACACGACAATACGAATTTGGAATATGAATCAGGTATTTCAGGAGTTAATTATGCGTAACGATTAAAGAAATTTTGTTATTTATGGCAAATAAACCATTTTATTTATTTAGAATTCTGCTGTAAAAGAGCTCAGAGGTCATACGAATTACGTGTTCTGTGTGAATTTCAATCCTCAATCGAGTTTAATTGTGTCTGGATCTTTCGACGAAAGTGTGAGGATCTGGGATGTTAGGAATGGTATGACTAATAGTTAATCCATGAATCATTGTAATTCAAGTTCTGGGAAATAACAAGATTACGCTTTATAGGAAAATGTTTGAAGATCTTGCCTGCTCACTCTGATCCGGTTTCTGCAGTACATTTTAACCGAGACGGAACGATGATTGTTTCCGGCAGTTATGATGGCTTAATGTAAGACAAGTTAATAGAAGTTATCGATAAGATGAATATTTAAACACGGTTTATTTATCGCTTTGATTAATAAATACAGTCGTATTTGGGATACTGCATCTGGTCAATGCTTAAAAACGATAGTAGATGATGATAATCCGCCAGTGTAAGTACGAATTTAATATTATTAACATGAGTTATGATTGTTAATTCAATGTCATACCAAAATTAATTTTCTTTTAGTTCCTTTGTAAAATTTTCACCTAACGGAAAATACATTCTTGCTTCAACTCTCGATAATACCTTGCGTCTCTGGAACTTCCATTCTTCGAAATGTTTGAAAACATATACTGGTCACATAAATAACAAATACTGCGTGTTCTCGAGTTTCTCAATTACTGGCGGAAAATGGATCGTAAGTGGTAGTGAAGATAATTGTATCTACATATGGAATTTGCAAAGCAAAGAAATTGTCCAAAAATTAGAAGGTCACACTGGTAACGTTGAGATTTAAAACCATTTTAGATCAGTTATTGATTTCGTTCTTTTAATTCATATTTTCTTTGCATTTCATATCTAGATGTTGTATTAACTATTGCATGCCATCCGACAAAAGATATCATCGCGTCTGGCGCGATTGGAAACGACAAAACTGTCAAAATATGGGTTGATAAATAAAATAATTTTAATACATAATTTTTTCCTTTGCATTGTGTCCTCTGGAGAGGCTTTGTTTAATGTTGTTAAGGAACGAAATTATACTGCCTAAGAATTACCATTAATTACATTCGATATTTTCCTTGGTAAATGATGATAGAGAACCAAAATCAAAATGTTACATATAAAATTCCTTTCAGAATACGTGCTTAAATTTATTTTTCGCGATTTTTTTTTTGTTTCCTTAGACTTAATTACGCGTCATAACCATTATAGATAAGTTCAGAAGATTTAATTACTTTGTTAACCTAAAATAACGAATCAATGCAATTAACATGATCACTTAAACACGTGATAATTTATAAAATGATTTGTTAACAAATAAATTAAAAACGAAAAAAATTACTATTACACTGCTTTTATTATTAAAAGATGTAAGTATTTAAAACAAGTATCTTATACGATATTTTTATATATATTCCACAACTTGCAATCGATGTAATTAACAATCCTTTCTGAAATCTCATGAAAAGGCGATCATTGGTGTTCCGTGACTGCTTCAAAGTTTTCGGATAAGTACTCATTCAATAAAACCAAACTTTTTTGGTTATTTATAAATATGCTCGATTAATAGAAAATCATTAACACGTCAGAATGAGATGTAATATCAAACTTTCTTAAACTTCTAATGTTAATACTCTAATAACATACTTTAATGTAAATCACATGACTTAAAAAAGTATTAATTAGTTTCTAGTCTCATCTTTGCAATTATTTTTTTCTCTCTTTTTCTTACTTCGTTAATACTTTTTATTACAACGAAATGAGCGAATTTGAACAGGTGCCAGATCAAGAAGCTGAACTCCAGGAATCAGAAGAAGAGGAGGTAACTATATTCTGGAGTTTTTTAAAAAACGCGTTTCATTGATACACTTAATATAAAACTTTTTATTTAATTTAACAACCCAGGAACTTTTCTTCACCGATATCGACGAACTGCAGAACCATGGAATCGGCTCGGCTGATATTGCAAAGCTGAAAAGTGCTGGCATTTGTACAGTTCGGGTAACAAATCAACTTTTTTTCGATAATCCTAATTTGATTTCAAAATGTTAATGTCTTAAATTGACTTCAACCAGGCCATTCACATGACGACCCGTAAGAATCTCTGCAGGATTAAAGGTCTTTCAGAGGCAAAAGTCGATAAACTCAAAGAAACTGCGTCTAAGCTTCAGGTAGCATTGTTTTTTTAGTCGACATCTACTTTATCACGTGACATCATACAATACATCATCCTTCGACACGTAGTCGGCTTCTTTCATGACAGCCACGGAATTTTCCCAAGTCAGATCGAAGGTGATGTATATATCAACAGGCAGTAAAGCATTGGACGCGCTTTTGGGTGGTAATATACTTATCTTTCTTTTTTCCAAATTTTCAAGTCAACACGTCGTTTTTGTACTTAAATCAATTCTTTGCATAGGTGGGGTTCCCACCATGTCCATAACCGAAGCATTTGGTGAATTCAGGACGGGAAAAACTCAAATTGCCCATACACTTTGTGTCGTTGCGCAGCTCCCTTCTGCAATGGGTGGAACGAATGGAAAGGTATTTCTTACTTAGAAATTTATCATTTATTAATAGGCTTTTTAATATCTATATATCGATTTTCATATAATACTTAGGCTGCGTTTATTGACACAGAAGGTAATATATTTTTTATCATGAATATTCTATGAGTAATACTAACCAGTCATTATGAGCTCAGGAACCTTTCGTCCAGAGCGCATCAAATCGATTGCAGCCCGATTTGGAATTGATCATGAGGCAGCACTTGAGAATATTATATTTGCCCGCGCCTATACTTCGGAGCATCAAATGGAATTGATTATCGAACTAGCTGCTAGGTTTGCCGAAGAAAGAGGTGTTTATCGATTATTGGTATGATTATATTAGTTCCAGTTTCTCATGCGAAAATGCCCATTATTTATTTCCGAAAAACCAATACCAAAATATTTCTTCGCATTTTAACAGGTAATCGATTCGATAATTGCTCTTTTTAGAACAGATTATGCTGGCCGCGGTGAACTTGCTGAGAGACAACAGAAGTTAAATATAATGCTTAGCCGGTTAACAAAAATTTCAGAAGAATATAATGTTGCCATATACATTACAAACCAAGTTAGTTTTTAAAAGTTGCTCATATTTTGTCTACGTAACATTATTGGTTGGTTCCTAATTACTTTCGCAGATTCAAGCTGACCCTGGAAGCAATATGATGTTTGTAAGTGATCCCCGAAAACCAATTGGTGGTCATGTCCTTGCTCACGCGTAAGTTCCAAATATTATATATCTCCTAAAAAATTTAACTAATGAGTGCATAACTTACAAATTACTAAATTTTAGTTCAACAGTTCGTCTGTACTTGAGAAAAGGACGTGGGGACGAGCGTGTTGCCAAGGTTTATGATTCACCTGACATGCCCGAGGCCGAAGCTCGCAAGTATAATTTTCATTCTATAAACTCATACGTGAAATTGCAAAAATTAATTCCATTTTTCTTCTGTAAAAAATGTGCAGCATATACTATCTCCAATGGTGGAATAACTGATAGTTCGAGCTAATTCGTTGTTAGGATATTGCCAGTTATTATTAATTAAATATAAATTATTTGCAAACAGAAGTACTGTATAAAAATTCAAATTACGGTGTCTATAATAAATTTATTCTTAAACATATCACATAAATATTCAAAATATTTATTCTTTTACAATTTTGATTATTTTTAATTACATACTATATATACTGCATATAATTAAGAATTTCATTTAATATTTTTACTGTTACCACAGTATTGATTATTTATTGTCCTACTTACGGATTTGTATTTGTGTAAATTGTACTTGCCATGGACGAAACAGACGAAATAAAGATTATTAGAGAAGACGTAATTTCGCACAGATCGTCTTGCTATATAATGTATTCAATATCACACTTATGTTTTCTCATTTCATCTAACAGACATTGGAAAGCATTCAACAAACTAACAACGCGGATAACCACACTCCAAATTATGAATATGATATTTTATATGAAAATCAGCGAGGGTAAGAAACAACGGTTGACAACTTTTTCGCTGATCCACATGCTTACTATTTGTTATACTCTACAGACTGTTCGTTTTAGGAGTACCAAAGTTCAGCTCTAAGGCCTTGAGTCCAACTGACCCGCCTCCGTGGACCGATAATAAACAAAAGCAAGTTCTTATCATAAAATACTGATAATGCTAATTTCTATAAACTAAAATATTTCTATTGTCTTTTCTATTGCTATAGGTTTTCCCTGACGGATATTTACACTTTTCAATTGCCAAACCCATCCTGGGAATGGGTGCGTTGTAAGTGAGTTGTTTTTTGGAGTGAATTTAATATAAATTATTGATTTTAAGTACAATTAAGTGCCGTAGGTTCACAAAGAGTGGATGATCGATATGTCCGATGATGTTGATGAAGGTACTTTTCCATGCTTCATTCAATAACTTTTTTAAAAATTCATCTAAAGATAAATTATTTCGATTTATAGAAGGCTGGGAATATGCATTTGCTTTTCATTGTGCAAACTGGCATGGTAAGAAATTGTTTTAGTGAGCAGGCAGTGATTTATCATTATATTTAATAAATAATTTAACCAGGTCATTACCAAACATTTCGGTCATTTGTTCGTAGAAGGCGTTGGATTCGGTTGCGTCGTCTTAAGGTAATGAAGGATGGAAAACAGCAGTATTTAAATTTTAAGATCTTGATCATTGAGACTTTATAATAATGTTTGGTTAGGAAAATAAGGATAATCCTCATATAAATAATGAGGCAGAAATAAATCCTGAGATGTCTGTAACTGGGAGTCTCTGGAATAAGGTCAAAACTTCAAAATCGGATCGGGAAAAAATCTCAGTGGTTAAAGATTTCATTCTCAATGGCGGAGATTTGACGCCTTTGAATCAAAGGGTGAGTTGAGTTCTTTTTTTTTTTGGTAATTTATTTTAAAAATTATCTAATTTTTGAAATTCACTTAATACAAAAGTTGAAAGAATTCGTTGAATTATTTGATCATCAAGAAAGTCGACGGATATTTTTGGAGGTATGATTTACATGTTTTTAAATTATTTCATTTGAATCACATTCTATAATTAACTCTTAATTTTTCAAATTAATTTTTATAGTTGTTGTTGATGTACGGAACCAATCAGGCTTCATCTAATAGCCCAATGTTACTGGATTTCTTTTCTGATGCTAGAGAAATGTTAGAACGCGTAAAAGATACCTTAGATACTAG
The DNA here is from genome assembly GCA_910591835.1 of Acaulospora morrowiae. Classification (NCBI taxonomy): domain Eukaryota; kingdom Fungi; phylum Glomeromycota; class Glomeromycetes; order Diversisporales; family Acaulosporaceae; genus Acaulospora; species Acaulospora morrowiae. Next base: position 11,009 of record CAJVPV010000866.1, read on the forward strand.
GTATTCTACAGCAAAAAACAATAATGAATTGAATTAAGATTACAGTATGTATTTAACAATTTGTGTGTTCCGGGTAGTTATATACTAGCGTCCGACTTTGATCAATTCAATTATCGTCCATTCTTTCTTTCCTTCCAATTTTTCACCCACTCTCTGATTCTTGATGCATTACTTTCCATGTCCTGCCATGAATTACTTGGTAACTCAACAACAATTTCCAGTGGATATGATTCTTTTGCTTCCTCTAATATTACTTGGAATATTTCACAATCAATGTTTTCAGTAATTTTTTTTTGAGAGTAACCTCTAAGCAAAAGATAAACAATATCAATAATAATAATAATATTTTATTAATGAATGAAAAATCCATACCGGTTTTCCAATCGATCATAAAGTAGAGTATTATCAGTTCTTAGGACTAATACTAAATCAAACCAACGTTCCGGAAATACCTCACAGGAGTGAAAATCTACAATATTTCCCCCTTTTGACAATGCATCTTCAAGTTCATCTACAACCTATGTTCATAAAATGTTTTAATAATCTAATGCTGGAATGATTTACGAATTGAATTTAGTAATTACCTTATCATCATCAAGTATATAACTTTGAAACTCTTGATCAAAGCCTTGATGTAACCCTCTTTCTTTAACCAAGTCACCTACATTAATATATGCTAAATCTGTTGATTCAGCCACCAGTCTACTTAATGTTGTTTTTCCGGTTCCTGGAGTACCGGTTATTAGAATGTTGGGATTTATACTACTCATACATGAAATATTTTAATTTCAATTAAAGATCTAAATACAAAAATTAAAAAATTTCAGTATATATATATACCGCTCTTCTATTTCTGAATCTGACATTTTTTTGTCATCTACAAATTCGTTTCTAGCTCATTTTACTTTTTGATAAGCCAATCAAATTTGGTTTGAATTTATCTGTACAGCCAGGTAACACAAAATTATTTACAATATATACAATATATCTTGAATATATTTAAGATAAGATAAGCATTAGGTGCAATTATATAAACAAATTTAATTATTAAATATTATATACAGCAGCAATACAACTTGGAATACTTTTTAAAAAAATTTTGAATATTAAAATAAATATAATATATAATTTTAAGTATTATTTTAAATCATTTTAAAAAATATTATTTAATTAAACTTGAATTTGATTTTTTTTAAATAATTACTAATATATATTTTAAATTATATATATATATTTATAGATTTTTTGTAATAATAATAACTTTTATAATATTTCAAACCTTGTAATTTTATTATTAAATTTAAAAATTTTTTTACATAATGAATTAAACATAATTTTAATTGGTTTTATTTATTTTTATTAAAGAATTATAAAAATATTTGTATTTAAATTTTTTTAAAATATTTAATAAATTTTTATAATATATACTTGTTAATTAAATATTTATTTATTTTATTAAAATAAGATATTATATAATCAATATTATAAATAGCTTTTATATTTACTATATTATATATTTCAGTTAATTAAATATATTTATATTTATATTAATATAATATCTTTAAATATAAAAAACTAAACTATTAAAAAAAAAACTTTTTTATTCTTTTTCCTATTATTACTTTTTCTTTTATTTATTTATTTATTTTCTTTTTTTACTTTTATTTTCCTTTTTATAAACTTATTTTTTAATATTATTCTTTCCTTTCTTTTATTTTCCTTTTTTTTTCTTGTTAAAGTTAAATTTTTTTTTTTAAAGTTTTTTTTTTTGAGATTTTTTTTTCTTAAATTATTATCTTTATATTATTATTTTTTATTTAATTAATTTTGTTTTTTCAAAAACCATATTAAAAAGTAATGGCTTTTCTCAAGTTATAAGCTTTAGAAAAAAAAATAAAGTATTTATCTCTTTCAAAAAATCAGTATAGTTATTATTATTATATTTGATATTGTTTATTTTTTAATAATTAAACTAGATATATTTAAAAAGTCACTATATAACTATTGTTATTCAAATTTTCAAGAAGTTGCATTTTATAATATTTAGTTGAATAGTAACTATAGTAACTAATGTTAATATAAATTTTTATAAATATTATACTAATATTTGAAATATTTAATATAATAATAATAAATAATCAAAGATTCCAGTTACTTTTATAAACAAAGTTAATAATAATAATAAAAGTTTCTTGTTTACTCCTTAACAATATAAGTCTATATATATGATTAGGTAACAATGTCTTAATGAAATTTTAATACAACTTTATATATTAGATATCTCTATCATACTTGAAAAATAAATATATTAAACTTTTTATATAATTTAGAATCCAACCTATAAAAAGTGGCTATAGTACTTTTATATATAAAAAAATTTAACTTCTTCTTTCCATCTGTCATATATCAAATTAATTTTAAAAAGCAAGTATATCAAATCTCAATTATAACTTGAAGACAAATCTGTATATAATTAAATTTTTTATATTAATATAACTGATTTTTTTAATAAAAAATATATGAAATTGTTTTAATTAAAAACAATTTCTTTTTTTAAAAATATTAGTATTAAAAAAATATATCAATATAAAAAAATAACTTTAATTAAAAGTAGTTTTAAAAAATATATATATAATAAGATTTTAATAAATATAGATATAAAAAATATTAATATAAAGATATTTGATTGTATTTAATTACAGTACTTTCATATATTTAAATTTTATAAATTTTTCTAATTCTTTATTAGGCATTACTCAAGATTGTATAAATTTTGACAACCTTTTTACTACTGCTTGAATAATTAATAGAAAAAAAAAACAGAATAGGTAATCTATTTTTTTGAGTTCTGTATTAAACTATTTTTAATAAAAAAAAATATAAATTAGTTATAATATTTGTAATATTATCAAATTATTATAAAGTAATTTCTTATAAATAAAAGTATAATTAATTATTATTTTAATTTTAAAAAAAAATATTTTTAAATATAAAACTATATTAATACTAATTTTTTTTTTTTTTTTTTTTTTAAGGGCTAAGTTGCGATACATGTGTGAATTTTATTGTTAAATCAATTAAGATCACAATTACTATACATAAACAGTCTATTATTAACTATTGCTAATATTAACTCATACTACTTGTCCTTTTTTATCAGAATATCAACTTATACCAAGTAGATGGATCCATACCCTGGTTTATGCTTATGACTCCCTACTTGTAAATATAAGGTAAGGAAAATCCTGTACCAACAGTGAAAAACCTTCCTAGTGGTTTCCTTTTTGGCTTTGTGACCTGACTCTTTCCCAAAATTGGGTCACCAATCCGAATTGTGCCAACATCAAATAGGGAGGTGAAGATCCAATCGAATTTCGGAGTCTGCTGATCCAGTTTGAAATATTAGCTAATTAAGTATGACCTATATTAGGAAACTAGCCAACCTGATTAGGAAGGATGGTAATACGGAGTCTACCGTTCCAGCTGGAGTTGTGGGCTTATACCGGAGTTAGACCAGAAGCCTTGCCTTGTGCAACCTTTCCTGCTTTGACCTGTTTTCAGCCTGCGATCGTCAGAAAAACCAGAGGTCCCATCTTCATACAGTCTAGCTTGATTTGATAGATGATTTTCGGTGATTGGATACAACATGTATTGGAAGCCGGTCAACAATCATGAAGGTGTTAAATTTTTGTAACCAGGTGAGTTTGAACCCTAGACCTTCTCCTGATGACCTATGAAGCATTACCATTATGCTATAGACCTATAGGTCCTATATTAATACTAATTTTAATAAATTTTTTTAAAAACATTTTATTAATTTATATAATTATTAAAACTTAATAAAAATATTTATAAGTACGTATATAATTTTTTTTCAACCAATGAAATCTTGCTTAATATACTTTATTTAGTTTACATTTGTATTTCTTATTTTAAGACTTACTATTTATAAACTATTCTAAATTCATGCTATATTATATTGAAATAATTTTATATTGGCTTGTTGCTATTAATTTATTTTTTTTAATTTTTTTTTTTAATCCCGCAATCAGGTTGGTGTCGTTTATTTATTTAATCATAAAGAAACATTACAAGTTGAGAACCTATGTAAAGTATAAATTTCCTCGACCCAACTCACCTGTCTTTAGCCGAAGCCTCTAGATGCGATTTATGGGGGTGATAATGTTGTTCACCTAGTGGATGGAATTAAGATTCCAAATTTCCAGCAGGATCAAAACCTGCAGATCACCTCTACAGTTACGACCATAAATCCAAATTGTATCACCTTCTCTTGTAGTAACTACGCAAGGGGAAAAAGGAATAATAAAGGAATTTTTTAAACAAATGAAAAGAAAAAAAAAAAAAAAAAAAAATATTGTTAAAGATAAAAATAGTATTACAAAAAAATAGATAAATAAGAAAAAGATAATTAGATCTATTTGATATATTAAGTATATCAGGTGTATTAGGTATATCAGGCATATTAGGTATATTAGGTATATCAAGTATATAGTAAAGAAGTATAAAAGTAACAAGTAAAGCAATTGAGAAAAGATTGGTCATTTGATACAACTATAATAAATCAACAGATCCACAATATATACTCGACCAAAAACATATACGCCTATTTCAAAAAAAGACGAGTTATGACCATTACACGGTGTAGGTCAGATTGAAGCGACAGACTCGCTGTGTCACACTACAACAATATAATTTGCCTTCTTAAAATATATATATATATTTCTTTAATAAAATAAAGGTTAAATTTTATAATTTTAAAAAAAATTAAAGATACATATATTATACATGTATTTGTATTTAATTCAAACATTTTTCAAAAATCATATTATGTTAGTATTACTAAGTAACAATTAGTAAGTAATTGGAAATTGTATTTAATTTAGAATGTTATTGTCGATTAAATTTTCTTTATGATAATAAGTAAACATATATAACATATATATAATTTGTTATATATAATATGATTTTTTTTATTAATTCAAAAAAAAAAAAAAAAACTCTTTCCTGTACACAACAGATTTCTTAAAAAATTTCCTTTTTTGGAAATTCACAGAACGAAAGTCAAGGAAAGATGTCAAGTTACAACAGAAGCTCCAAAGCTTCCAGTACCACTCCTCCTACATCTGAACACACTCTAAGATATGAAAGGAGAGCAGACAAAGACCTAGGCATCCCTAGAACACAACCATACGCAAAGAAGCCCACCACTGTAGCAACAAAGAAACCCACACTTCAACTGACAAACACAACTACCAAAAGCAACCAACTAACCACAAACGAAACCTCCACCGCCAGCACACAACCAGAAGCCTTACAAGATAACCAACAACAACAGAACCAAGAATTCTCAACACCATCCTCTTCATGGAGCGACCTTGTGAAAACACATCTTGCAACAACCAATGAAACAGATAAACAACACGAGAACCAAGAGACATATACAACTAACAACAATCTCACATCAGCCAGGATCGATGACACAGACGAGGAAATAGATACCGAAGAAAGAGAAACCCCGAACTAAACTGGTTTACAGCTTTGAAAGGTAAAGGTAGAAAAGCCGGCAACTCCCAAGGCAGACCAAGACCAAGATCCCCATTCAACAGAACAATTAGATATGGCCGAGAACGTTACAAGGTTAGCATCCCAGCACACTTAGTCAAAGGGAAAACTATACATCAAAAACTAGAACACATCATTCTCGCTCTCAACTTGCCTGAAGGATTACTTACTGTGCGCAGCGAGGGGAAAAAAGAGAACATAAGCATCATTGCCATTTTTGCAGATCAATATGCATTAGATTGTGCCACTACCATAGAACTCCCCAATATGGATAACAACAAACTTTCACACATGGAAACCAGTTGCCAAGATATTAATAAGGAAAATTCTATCGTAGTATGGGACATTCCCCTCAACACAAAACTCATTGAGGCGAAACAGGCCTTTTCCAAATATGGCCAAATCCAAGGAATCACTATGAATATGCAAAACCTCTGGCAATATGCCACAATCACTTTTGAAGACCCAGAACACAAGAAAGAATTGATCAAAACTAGAAGCATACTCATTAAAGGAGACTTAGTAAGAATTAACGACGCGATATGGACACTCGAACAAATGAAACAGAGACATGAAATCATAGCAAAGTTGACAAACCTTCCCCCAACACAACAGCATGGGACAGTAAAAATATACTCACACAATGCAAAGGTTGCACATGCTACATTCCCAGATTTGCAAACAGGGGATACAAACCCAAGAGATTTGCAGTCATAAGTTTTAAAACACAAGAAGACTTACTAACAGCAGTCCAAACACAATATACTCTCGGAGAAACAATTCTCTCCTTTGCTCCAATCTTAACAAACCTCTGTGCAATTTGTGATGCAATCTCCCACCTAGCCAAAGAATACACCACCAAAGAAAAATGCCATCAATGGGAAACCTATAACAAAAACCAAGCAACCAAGTTCGGAAACCTATACGACAGATTCAAACCAGCAAAAACAGCAACAATTCGCAATATCTATAAATCCAGACAACCAAGAACATTAAGAGCAGGAACATATGCAAGTACAGTCTCACAAACAACTAAAACAGAAGAGGACAACCCCACAACCCTCAACGACATCACATACATTCTCAGAGAAATCCAACAGCAACTGAATGATATCAAACATCAAGTCGCAGACCTGGACGAACGTATTACTAACCTTGAATACTATAATGAAGAATTCTACGAATCAATGGAAAGCGAACAAACATCAAACCCACAGGAGCCACTATCCACACCCTACCTCAACAATACACAAACTACATCTGAGGACAGCTTCAAAGATCTCAAAAACACCCAGACACAACTCTTCTCCTCCATCGATGGAATGCAAAACAAAATGAACCAACTCGTCTCAACAATGGACACAATAATGCAAATCTCAACAAAAAACAATACCAACCAACAATAAACATGGGTAATGCATACAGCAATTACAACAATAATCAAAATACAAATACAAACACCACAAGCAACCCACAAACCGATGAATTTAACAATCCACCCCTAACAACACAACAACTCGAAACAATATTAACATGGTCAGACTCAGACTCCAACTATAGCAATGAAAAACCACACGTACAGCAGCACACAACAACAAGCACAACTGCAAACAACATTCTTGACACTCTTGACACAAGCATAAACTCAAACTCAGAGACAACATCCAATACAGACAACAATCCACAACCATTAGAACTCTACAATAACACAAAATCAACAGACACACAAAGCAACACAGTAACAAATAATACAACCCCAGCACATAAACTACAATCCAATACTCCAAATCTTTCAATAGCAAAACACACCTGGAAACTTCTTACAACCAACACCAGAGGCCTCAAATCAAGCCCAGGAAAGCTACAGCTCTGGACAGAATGGATTAACAAGCATCAACC
>CAJVPV010000867.1:0-18489 GCA_910591835.1 Acaulospora morrowiae
GTCTCCCTTATATAAATTTGGAAAGTAAGCAGAATATTTAGTATTGCTAGGATTAAAATCAGGATCTCTATAAGAATAACTTTTTATTTAGGAAGGATTAGGATTCCAAACAAAAGAACAAGAAGTAATATTAACTTATTAAAAAAAAGGATACCAATCAGAAATAGAATGTTGACACCAAAATAATATCAATTAAAGCATATCAACATGTTTATATAGTATCAAAATTTTCAAGCACAAAATATTTTCTTGATAAATTCTTACTGTTATCTAATTAATATTTATTTCAAGAAATAAATTAATATGAAACTGATAATGACTAATAGACTTTTGACCATAAACTTGAAGATATTGCAGTTTATTTCTTTGCTCTTGATAATAAGACTGCAAACAAGATAATTGGTTTTGTAGCTTAACCAATTCCTTTTAATACTTGAGACATTTATATCAAATAATAATATAGTCAAGAAAATTGATTTTCTCTTGAAAAGTCATGATATAATTGACAATAGTATTAGAATGTTTAATAACATGAGCAAGTCTATTAATGTAAGATATAATTATAATTAAAGGAATAGGAAATGAAGATATAATAAGGAAAAATCAAGCTCTTAAATATAGAAATAATCAATAATATTGATCAATATAATCTTAAAAAATCTATATAAATATTTTTTATCTTGAGAAAATTCTTATCATAAAAAATATCCAAACTTATACATTAACAATTAATCTTGGAAAAAATAAACTTATTCAAAATAAATATACTATCTATTTTGAATAAAACCTTGAAAAATTTATTATGCCATATAATCCAATTGCATTAATCAATAAATCTATTAGAATAACAATCTTGAAAATTACCTAATATATGTAACAATCTTATTGAATTATTGTATTAGTTCACTTATATTACTTAGAAAAATTATTGAATATTATGAAGAACTTATAACAAACTTGAAGAAAATATATTTAAAAATATTTATTATTTAATTATAAAAGATATTATTAATCCATTACACAAACTTATAAAATTTTTCAAAATAATATGAAACAAATTTATTGAACAAAGTATTTGTTTATATATTACATTGATGGAATAATCAATGGAAATTATAAAAATAATTTTCTGATTTTTGTAAAAGGTTTAAACTTAAAGGACTTTGTCTTTTAAAAAAAAAATATATATGATAAAATAGATAACTTAATCTTATTTTTACTTATTTTTTTTTATTGAATTATTATTAGTTTATTTTTAGCAGTAGGATTTATTATTTTATTATAATATAAATATCTATTTATAGCATATATAATGTAGATCAGACTAAAGATGGGTCCCTAAAGTATTTAGCATATAAAATTTATGTCTCTTTATGTCCACGTCCCCTAGAGGACATAATTCCTAGCTCTTTATTTCAATAGGAACATAATTTCAGAAATAATTTATATAGATGTTTAAAACTATAAAGAACCTTTATAGATAGTTTTTTTTTATTTCTTAATATAGAAATGAAAATTTTTAATAATAAGAGACATTTGAATTATGTCCTTACAAATAATTTAGGGACCCATCTTTAGATCAGACAGCCTAGAAGGTCCAAACAGCCTGGAAGGTCCAGAAGATCTACAAGGCCTATGATCTATGAAATTATGACATCGTGACATGTAGATTAGGCATCCCAGACAGTCCAGATAGCCTAGGATAGAAAACACTATATAAGTAGCTACTGTCCATATAATTTTTGATCAGTTCTTGATAACTTACTCCTGTAACTGTCTGAATTTCTGACTCGATGTCTTAATAAAATACTACTATTTTTATTAAACACAATTTGGTTACAAAGATTTATTGGGAAATCTTTGCCATACCTTGGAATATTTGTAAGAGATTATCTCTGAAACAACAGACAGTTCTATATAATCTCTAATTTCTTCTAAAAACTATCACTTGGATACAGATCAAATGGATTTGATCACAATATAATGACAATAAACTAATGTTTAATAAATATCTTGCATTTAATACTTATTTGTAATAAAAAAAAATAAAAAAAAATTCTCACCTATTTATCATTAATTCTTTAAAAATTTTCTTTTATAATAATTTTCTTTGAAATATTGCTTCTTATTCTTTTTTTTATATATCAACTATACCATAAGCTTAAAGATATAAGAACTTTAAAAACTACTGTTACATTAGGATGGAACCTTTGGTTAAAGGCCAAGCAAGTTTAAGAATCTTGTTTATTTTTTGATTATATAAAAAAAGATCTGTAACAGTCCTTCTTCTTAACTTTGTCTTTATGTTTTTTCCTTTTAAAAATCATTAATACCATTTTCATATCAATCCTTAACATTGCAAATTTATTTCTAAAGTTATACTCAAGCAAAGTTATTAGGTCTCTTGTTTGTTTTAACCAAACCTTTTCAACTATTTTTTTAATAATATATAATGTTATACTATCAAAAAATCTATAAAAATTTTTTTATCACAAAAAATCTAAATCAGTTCTATCCCTTTAAACAATCAATATATACTCAATAATCAATCATATATTATCAATTCAATATAACAACAATCAAACCAGCTCAAATCTATTTGTATTAACAATAATAACTACTCTATATTACAATACTTCAATAGCTTTTCTAATCAGTATAACAACTCCAATATTATATTCATGTGAAAATTCTGGACTTTTTATATATTTCACTTAGTCCTTAATCAATTTCATATGGTTTCATGGATTCAAGCAAAACCTAATTAACAAATTTTTAACCAAAAAAAGCTGTTATTATAATTCACAGATTCAGACAATACATCCAAAACTTAATTATTAAAAATTTTATTTTCTTCTTCACTAACATAACTGTTTACAAATAGGTATAAGCCATTTATGAATCACTTTTGAAATGATACTACATACTTGATACAATATTGTTTCAAAAGTTTTATATGTAATAGGCTAGTATTAATTTAAATGGATACTTAATATAATAGTTATAAACTCTTATTTAATAAAGTCTTGTATTTTATACTTATTTGCAGTAAAAAAAAATAATAATAAATAAATAAATAAAAATAAATATTTGAACTAGAGTTTTGAAAAGTATCAAACTGATACCAAAGTACTATGGTCGATATAAAGATCTGAAATTTAATCTGGTTCACAAAAAACTATATAATGATATCAATTTTGATTTAATATAAAATTGCATTATTTTATTTTTATCTCAAAATCTTACACGTTATATTTTTTTTTTTTCATCTATTTCCACACTCCTTAATAAAAAAAAAACAAAAATGTCTTGCAATTCTAGACTTTTGGTATAAAGAACAGTTATAAGTGAGCTTTGGACTAATAATACACTGAAACCTGCTGAAATCATATGAATAACAGGTTTTTTGAAAACTACAGTGTACGACATTATCAATTAGCTTAAAAAAAGATCCACCATTACACTACTCTTCATTTCAGGAAGACCTCAAATTCTCGTGCCTCCACAAAGACATCACCTTGGTTAGATCATTCAAACAAATAATGCTGCTACTGTGGCTGAAATAACTGAAAGGCTTGCTCAAAAAAATCCTAATATAAAGATTTCCGTTTGCATTGTTCAGCACATGTTAAAAAATAACCTTCAATTCATTGTTTGCCACCCACTCCGGATCCCTCTTCTTTGTCCTTCTCATATTATTGCCCATCTTGAATAGGCTCAGAATCATGTTTATGACAGTTGGACTAATACTATTTTCTTAGATAAAACAACTTTCCAGATGTTTCGGAACACCTAGTTAGTAAGACATCATCATGGAAGCCCGCAACCATACTAGGGCTCCTAATGATACTACTTCGATACCAGTTTGATACCAGTTTGATATCAGTTAGATACCAGTTAGATACCAGTTCGATACTTAAATTTATTATAAATTTATATAAGTGGATCACAACCCATATATTAAATTTACTATAGATCAGTACCATTTCGATACTACTTCGATACTGGTTTGGTACTTTTTGGAGCCCTAAACCACACCATAGCATAGTAAACATCCCTACAAAGTTCATGCTTGGGGTGCATTTTTTTCATGAGGATCAATTTCATTGTTTCTTTTTACAAAAAACCTAAATGTACGAAAATACTGTCAAATTTTAGAAATCTACTTGTTCCTTCACATCTCCTGAATAAAATATAGGCCATGTTTTCAACAAGATAACTCTCCGGTTCATATGGCAGGCATCACACAAGATCTTTTTGAGACCCACGGAATTTAAAGTCTTAATTGGCCCTCATATTCGCCAGATTTGAATCCGATCAAAAACCTGTAAGCAATATTTAAGGGTAGGGTCAAGAAAAAAATAAATGTTAGGCTAATGAAAAAAAAAATGCTTTCTAAAAGTGAGTTTCAGTCAATAATTTATTAAGAATGGGAGGCTTTAGATTCAGGCATTTTTCTTAGGTTGGTGATGAGTATGAAAAACTGACTTTTAGAGATAATTAAGTGCGAAGGAAAAAAAATTGATTATTAAGCTTTTCGTATATGGCTAGTTATTATATTAAATAATGTATAAAAGAAATTTAAGCTATTAGTATAAATAAATTAAAAAAATTTTCTTTATAGAAAAAAATTCCGGTCTTTATGTCAACCATTGTAATTGTTATTGATTGGATTATTATTGTTTTAGAATTTAATAAGTTTTATTAGGTTGTTTTTTCTTTTTCTTAGGATTTTGTAAGTAACTTAATCTTTAATTAGATGTAGTAACTGTCTTGTCTTTATTTTTTTTAGAAAAAGTTTTTTATATTCTTGAATCTTTTTATATTTAAATTTAAGATTAAATATTTTTTTTTTTTGAAAAAACAAAATAATAATTACTCTTTATATTTTTATTATAATTTTAGACTTGAAACAAGATTAAAATTTTTACAGAATGATATATGTGTCTTTTTTAATTAAAAAGAGTTAAATATAAGACTCTAATGATCCTCATCTATACTTCTAATATTATTTAAAAAATATAGTAAAAAGAATTTTAAAAACTATATTAAAGTCTTGAATGGTATCTAGCTATTTAAAGATAATTTAATTATTTAAATATATGAAGGTACTGCAACCAAGTCATAATTAGGATTGACATACTTGTTTTCCAAATATGACTTAATATATGGCAAATGAAGTCAGTTATAGTGATAGTAGTATTAGATTGTTGATGTCTTAATATATGAAGGTGCTATAGCCACTTTATATAAATTGGTCTCCAAGTTACAAAAAGAATTTGATATATTTATTGTTTAAGTATAGCAAAAGTGTCCAATGAATAGAGTTGGATTGAATTTTTTTATATATATTAATATCTAATCTTATATATGAGATCTATATTGTAAAAAAATAAACAAGAAGCTTTTATTATTATTATTAACTCTATTTGTAGAAGTAATTAGAATCTCTAGTTATTACATATTATTTTACTAAATTTCTATAAGACACAGTACTTAGAGATTTGAATAATAATAGTTATACAATGGTTTAAATATATTTAATTTAATTATTAACAAGTAAACAATATTGAATTTAATAATAATAATTATGTTGATCTTTTAAAGAAAATAAACCATCTGTCTTTTTTCTAAAAAATTATAGAAAGAAGAAACTTATTAAAACCCACTTTTTGGAAAAGGTTGCCACCTCTTATTATGGTTTTTGAGAAAAGAAAATCAGCTAATCAGAGGAATAATAAGATGGAATATAGTATTTTTAGAAAAAAAGAAAGACCTAGAGAGGAAAAACTTTAGGAAGAAAAAAAAATTTAACTTTAATAAGAAAAGAAAAAAAAAAAAAGAGAAAGAGGAAAAAAATAAAGAAATAAAACAAAAGAATAGGAAAAGAAAAGGAAAAATAAAGGATTTGTAATTAAAAGTGAGAAAAAAGAAAGGAAAAAAAAGTAAAGAAAAAATAAACAACTTAAAAAATTTCCTAAAAAAATAAATTTTCAAGTATAAAAAGGAGAAGTGAAAAAGAATTTTTTTTTTTTGAATATCTTATTTTTTTTTATATCAAAGATTAAAAGGTTTGTTAAGAATTTTTTTGGCTATAACTTTAAAAATTTTCATTAATTAAATAATATTGATCTATTTTTTTATATCTTTTTTTGTCCAAAGATTAATAAATATTGTTTGTTATTTAGTTTTTTAACAGAATTATATTTTTTATTTACTCAAGAATTTAATTATTAATATAAGGTTTATATTAATTTTTTTGTGTTAATATATTATAGAATTCATGTTTTGATAAGTTTGTTTTGAATCTAATTTTATATTTTTTTGAGTGAATTTTTTTTTAATAATTTATATTTCAAAATATTATTTAATTTCATTTTGATTTATAAAATATTTGATTAAATTAAAATTAAATTAAATTAAATTAAATTAAATAACAATTTTTTATATATAATCTTTTCTTTGTATTTATAACAATAAAATTTTATTATAATTAAAACTAATTGTATATTGTTTAATATATGGTAATTAAAAAAGACTTTTTTAATAAATCATTTAATATATGATTAAATTAATACCATCAAAGAATATATTAATGTTAAATTATGAAATTATATTAGATAACTGATAATTAAATATACTGTATATATAATTTGCCAATTAATTAAAATTAAAAACAAAAAAAGAAAAATAATACAGTATATTCCAAATAATTAAATAAATAGCAAGCGGAATATGCCGAAAAGATGCGTGCCTTTGAGAACTTGATTCATCTCAACTGTAGAGATGTTTCTTAACTCTTGACAATATACGGTATTTGCTTTGTTATATAAAACTAATAATAATTTTTTAACGTGATCGTTTTCTTTATACGCAATTCAAAATGTTATCGTGGGAAAATTACAATACCTCGAAATATCGATTATGTGAGTCATATGCTTGATGTGCAGTGTGGTACACATCATAGATGTAATGTAAAACATACATTTGCGTTGTCATTGGATCATACATTTTCTCAACTACGTATATCACATCGCTTTGTGTGAATACGTAATTCCAAAAAGTTGTGAGTGTAGAATTATTTCTCAGAAAGTCTAAATTCATTCGGTCGAAAAAAGATACATACATACTGTATACGGTTTTGGCATATTGTATTTTTTTTATATTTTTATATTTATGATTTTTTTTTTTCATTATGGCTTAAATCGTACAGACCACCATATTTGTTTCCATTTCAGTAATAACACCTAACTCTATTTATTGACTTAGATAGTATATTGTGTTGCTCTCCGGATTTGTCTATTAGAAAAAAAAAAAAAAAAATCTTTTTTTTTTTTCATATATAAAAGGGCGCCCTGTCACAAAATTTCACACGAAACGTCATGTCTCGTCTTTTTCAGATTCCCGAATGTCTTCGATTAATTTTCGTTCATCTTGAGCATGATCGTTCATCACTACATTCTTGCATTTTAGTTAACCGCTTGTGGTGCACACATTGTATCGATTTCTTATGGAGGCAACCATTTCATATATTGTATACATGCAACAAAGAACTATGCAATTGTTCTCTGCTAAAGAGATATTCACAGGCCAGCAATTTACTTAAAACAATTCTATCATGTCTCATTCGGCTGAATCCCGCCTTAATGCAAAAAGAGATTATATCAGCTTCACAGTCGATGCCGTTGTTTAACTATGTTAGATACGTGAAAAGTTTAGAATTTCACGAGTTAAATATGGCCATCCAAGATTGGTGGTTGGATTACAAAGCTTTCGCTCGAAGAGATCCGCCAAAGGCTATGGATTATTCGAATCAAATTAATGTTTGTCGACGTGATTCGCCAATACCGAAAGTTCGGGGATCAACTGGAAGTCAAGTTGTTATTGATGATGAAGGGTCGGAATGTAAAAGATACGTGACAAAGGATTGTTTTGCGATTATACTTTTTCTCAACACCGAATCCGAGACATCATCAGATCACGGACCAAGATTAAATTCGCAGGATCTTAACGAATTTAATCTGCAAGTTCCTTCTTTCCTCAATCCCAAAATATCATGTGATCGCCCTGCTCCAGAGAATCTTTGCCGAAGGATGGCGCAGATCATGTGCAAAACTTTTATGAGCGGTAGTCGCTCAATCGAACAAATTTCCTTTGACTCGAGATTCGCGGCCAAGAGCTTCGGTCAACAAGATGGTTGTTATTCCAATTTGTATTGGCATAGAAATTCAGGATACCGGAATTCATTTTTTGATGATTACCTCACCTTTTCAAACTATCCCAGTTCCAGTGGTTGCCTTGCAAGGTTGACAAAACTAGTTTGCACCACTCGACACCGCAAGGCCAACTTGCTTTTATCGCTTTCGAGAATTTGTCATTACATAAAATATTTGGTGGTGAGGGTGGATTACGAAATTGATTTAATTTCTCGAATGAATCACCGGACAAATTCATCTGAGCAAGAAGCACAAAATTTAGCTGTACTGCTCAAGGCTCAGAAAAGTTTGCATCATGTTGAGTTGCAAAGATGTGTTGTAGGGTTAAAGAGCATAATGTTGGCATTAAAGACACAGGCAAATTCCTTGAGTAGTTTATGTTTTAGTGAGTTAGATTTTAACACTTTGCATAATGATTATTTAACGCCGTTGACAAATCTGAAAAAATTAGAATTCAAAAATTGTCACTTTAGAAAGCCTGATCTCGTGAAATCACCAGGTCCCATCCTAACAATAACCAAACTCACAACGCTCAAGATGGACGAGACGGATGTGCCACCGGAGGTCGTAGAAAAAATTCTTAGTGTATGTACTTCAAATATGCGGGAGATACATCTGGGAAAACTAACATACACGCCGGACGAAAATGGCGTGATTTGTATGAATACAATTGGAATGATTGCAGAGAAATTTCGGAATCTGACGTTTCTTAAGACCACCCTAGAGAATTATCGACAAGTGCCTCAGATAATTTTACTATTTGCAACCTGTCAAAAAATAGAGACGGTAATTCTTTGTCAAGAAAAAAAATCGCAATTCACACTGAATGTGTTTGAAACAAATGAAATGTTGGAACAATTAGGTAGCAGCGGTTTGCCCAGATCATTGAAAAAGTTTGCACTGCACGGAGAAAGGTGGTCGTTTACTTCAATATCCCTGGAAAAATTCCTCCAACCTGTGTGTGAAAACACACCAATTCTGAAACTTGAGATATTGGGATCATTATTTTTTACTAATAATCACATAGAAGGGATCATAAGGTCCAATCGGTACCATAAAATTGTAGATCAATTAATATTGTCGGCTGACATCGCCCAAAACTTGGATCTAAAAAGTCCAAAGGAATTGGATGTTAAGGTAATTGACACTACCTCCATTCCAAAAAGAGATTATGACTAAATTTAGATAGAAACTCTCTTGAAGAATCAGAATCTGAAGAGAATTGTTAACTAATTAATAATATATATAAAGAATATTGAATTTTTTTTTTTTTTGTATATATATCTATACATAAATGAGATTTGTCATGTCAAATTTTTCGGTCAATGAAACATCATATAAGATTATATTGCAATCACTTTAGACACGTGAGTGAGTATGTCAGTTGGTTGCAAATAATCTACGCGATGTGGTTGTCGCGTGCGATAAGTGAAGTGCAACGTAAAAAAAATGAGAAACGATCCAAGTCAGATGTGGTTGTCGCGTTCGATAAGTAAAAAAAAATGGGAAACGATCCAAGTCAGATGATGACACTTGGAAGCAAAAATAGACAGGCATTGTTAGTTTGCAATCGATCTTGACAGAAATAATAAATCATAAAATCGTGATTGCAATATATAGTTAGAGTATTTTATTCTTTTTTGGTTAAAATAAACCCGTTATATTTGTAGTTTGATAATCAGACCACCGATGTAACGAGACCGTTAGTAGTATATACTTTATATATTTATGCAATATACAGTATATAAAGTATATACCGTATTATTATAAACTGTAAATAAACAATAGTTTTTACACGTTGCCAAATTGTGATTAATATCACACACGTAAGATTATGAATCATATTATCTAAAGAAAAAAACGAAATGCATATATTAAAAGAGGTATCATAGAAGTCTAATTTAAAAAGGCAATAAATTGTTTTTTTGTGTGTGTTTATAAAATTCCCACAAGGAAAATTGATCCATTAAATTTGAATTTTGCATATTTGATTTTTTATTTAAAAAAACACCATAAATTTTTGGTGATACTTTAATCATTAGCAATATACAGTAAATTTTTATGATGAGTGATACAAAATAGCAAAGAATTGATTTTATTTGATAATACTGTATAACTTTGTATAATATTTTATTAGAGTAATAATCAAAATTTCCCCCGTCAATATGTAACATAAATTTTACGATGAAATCAATTGTTAATAGAAAAAAAAACTTTAAATTTTTTTTTTTTTTTAAATAATGATACTTTTTCCCGAAATTCAAATCATTCATTGTTAAGATAAGATGTTAATTATTTATAAAAAAAAAATAATTTCCTGTGGTGTAAATTATGCGTTTATACTGTATGTCAATGTTAATAGAAATTTTATTAATTAAAAACAATCCATTGGTAATGTAAAAAAATATGTCATAATTATTTTAAATTAAAAAAAAAAAAATGAAATTATTCTAATCGTCAAAATATGTTTATGCTGTATATTTATATATTTTGCTCTTCTGTATACAAATATGTAGTTGTCTGATCAATGAGTTGGTTTAAGAAAACCACCTTTGCCACTGAGAACATACTAAAACAAACCTATATGGAAAAATGACATCAGATTGCATATCCTTAATGGACGACCTTATATTAATTGATCTCGTGTTTTTTTTTGTTTTTTTTTTTTAGTAATGGCAACGCGGCCTCATAGGGTCACAATTCCTAAGACGTCTATTACTTTTTATAAAATTCATATTTCGTTTTTGTAAGTCTCCGGGATTGAAGAAAGAAAGAAAAACAACTTTATAAAGAACAAGTTTTGAGCACATGGATATCGTGTGAAAGTGCAGATTGCTCAAGAATTTCTTTATGCTACCTAAATTTTATTGCATGAAGTTATCTAAATTTGTACAGAAAATTATATAATACACACGCGTCTTTTATTAGCATTCTATGCGCGTCCTTTTTGTAACCAGGTTTTCCGCCTTCTCATCATCGGAATCTAATAAAATCACTTCTATATCTTCACATTTTCGTTTACTGTAGGTTTCACCAAACAAACTCGGATTTATCATCTCCTCATCATCATCATGAATGACAATCACAGGTTGAATAGCGCACTCTCGGATCACTTTGCATTTGGTCACGTTTTCTGATTCATCTTTGATATCATTGTCGACATTTGTGATTGCAAAAGGTTCACGTGTTGTTTGTAGATTGTTGTTGTTGTTCGAATTAAGTGGTGATGTCAAACGAGGGATGTCAAATCCGCGGGCTCTAAGCCAATCCACGGGACGATAGTGAAGGTGTAATACAGCAATTGGATCATCACTCTGTTTCTCCATGGTAGAGATCGGTTGACGGTTTACATATCCTCCTTCCTCTTCGAATGCCGTCGTCATCTTAATATCAACATTGGTTTTCGATTCTGAAACCTGGGCTTGATTCACCGAGAAAGGTGGTATGACAACATTCTTCTGAGGAATGATCCTGGCTTTGTAGAAATAAATTGAGATCGCACCTAATCCTCCACATGATTTTTGTTCGGTGAGTTGATTTAGACTAGAGGTGTCGCTCATTTCAGTGACGGCGAATTTGAAATAATATTTTTTGTCGAGTGAATTATTCCAAAAACAATCTTTTTCGCGAAATGATGATGAAAGTATTTCTCGATAGGTATAATCATATTCTCCATCCACATAAACATAGGCCATCATCGGATTCCACAAACTTGATCTATTTGACGAATAACGAACTACGAATCGTGATCCTGGTTCGTGCACGGCAACATATGTCGTATGATTGCTTGGAAATCGGAAATTTTCAAGCGTCAATAATGGTGCCTATGAAGAAAAAACTGTACTTTAAAGACAATCTACCTGTATTTCTTTTCCTTTGTGTATTCATTACTAATCACATATGATCTGCCGGTGGTCACGCTCTAGTGGTTAAAAAAAAAAAAACAAGAACGTCAAAAGTCGAAAGGACACATACATAATGCACATCCATCATTAATTTATCATCTTTGGCACTTACACTTGAATTTTCAATCGGAAGACTGTATTCATCCAATGGTTGTCCATTTACCAAAATCTCAATGCTAAATTCTTCCAAACGCATGTTCTCAAATTTTTTAGTCAATAATTAATTGTCTTACAAGAAGAAGGCAAAAAAGGAAATACAGAGTTAGAAAGTTATTTTAAGAGAGATTTTTCGTAAGATATTCTCGGGCATGACAAAAAAGGGATTGAAGTGAGCCAACTCCCACGGAGTTAACATCGAGGTGATAGAAAAGTAAAAACCAGTATCCCAGCTTGAAGACGCACTTCTACCTCTTACGGTAGTAGTCAAAGAAAAAAAACCACACGGAAAAAAATGAAAATGAATGCGATCGCTCTTTTTTTATGTTCAAATGGGGCTTTCTAATATAATTTTGACACTTGGATATGCGATCAAAATGTGTGTTATGCGAGGTGAATGGTTTCAAGAAATGATTATTAAGTTATTGATCGATCGATGTGTGTGTGTAGTGACTCAAAGGTTTTATGCTTAAAAGAATTGCATCACATAAATCACAATTCCGTGACACTGTGTGTGGGACCTGGACTGAGTAATACTCATATTTCATATCGACTACGTATGTTAACCTATCCCTTTGTGAAATAAGCTCCGACAAGATCATGGAGTTTAGAGAATCGAAAATTCGGTAAATTTTATTAAATAGTAGATGTGTACCTTACGTTATTTATTTATGTCAACCCTCACGATGATGTGCGATCGGTATTAAATAATGATATTTTTCATTCTATAACCATCGAATCAACGAAAAAAAAATTATTTTTTTTTGATCATTAACGAAATTTATTAAAGGTAACGAACGAGGGAAATGATTTTTTTTTTTTTTTTAAACAAAAACAGATATCTGCATTTTTTGTCACACAGGGTAAAATCTCGTGATCTAATAATGCTTGAACGGCTGGCCTATGTGTATTGTGCCATTGGTAACGTAATAATTACAAATTTTTCGTGGACTGATTTGTCATATTGTTATCAGATTATGCTGCCGGAAGATCATCTAACCTTGCGGTTTTGTGTAGGTTGACCATTTTTGTAAAATCATATACTAAACTGTGAAAATGTTGATTTTTTTTTTCTTCTTTAGATATTGTTATTTAAAGGCGGGGATTTATTATGGAATATCCGAAAACGCTTTCGTATCACGGAATACGCACCCTTTTCTCCGCGACGGAAACTTTTTGTATATGCACACCACTGATAATATCTACAAATTTAGAAATTTGTGAATGAGCGAGAAAAATATACTGTATAAATATGTATGTTTTTATAATGGTCAACATATTTTTTTTATGTATCATATATGCGCGTGTTGTAATACGGGGTGCATCGAAATTTTTTTTTTGACAATTAAAAAATAATATTTAATGAATATTTTTTTTGACAATTAAAAAAAACCAAATTAAAATAATATTAATGAATATTTTTTTTTAACTAGTAATTTTAGAATATTAATTATTTTCCGTTAAAATATGTTGTTCCTACTCAAAACTCCTTGATCTACAAAAAAAAACATATGAATTTTCTATTTTGGTTACCCAACACGAGGACCGATAATGCGAATAACTATTTTTCCTGATCTATGAGAATTAGGTTAGCCGCAATTTAAGGGACTCTCACGGCTCTTACCATTTCAAGTAAGCAATCGTGAAATTATGTCAACATTAAAATTTAAAGAATCAACGATCGATCCATGTTCTTTTAAGTATGTCTGAACAAGTAACCATCTCACCCATCGATAACAAACCTTTTGTTACCGTGCCATTGGCCACCAGCGAACAAGTCGAAGACATAATAGAACGTTCAAAGAAAGCTTTTCTGTCATGGAAGAAGGTTCCCGTCAGAGAACGCGCTACAATTGTTTCAAAATTTGTGGACGCGTTTGTTGCCAAGAAAGCGGAGATCGCAAAAGAGTTGACAATGCAGATGGGCAGGTTAGTCTCGCAGAATGCGTTATACCGGTTTTAACGTTCTTAGAGTTGACATATGAGCTTTATCCGTTTATCAACAGGCCGATTAGGTATACCGAGAGTGAAATTAACGGTACAGCTGAGAGAGCCAAGTACATGGTGTCTATCGCAGAAGAGAGTCTCAAGGATGTGGAAATTGTTGATTCCAGTAAACCGGGTTTTAGGAGATTTATTCGGAAAGAGCCATTAGGTAAAATTTCCATAACATGCGCTATTATGTACATTGACATTGTCTTGATACTAATTTTCCTTCTATGAAATTCTAGGACCAGTTCTCATCATCGCAGGTAACTATCAGCAATCATTAACCGCGACACCTAACAATGCGCCTAACAATGCACCTAACGATGCGCCAAATAATATTACTTATAGCTTGGAATTATCCTTATCTAATCTCCGTTAACGGCGTGGTTCCCGCGATTCTTTCGGGTAGGTTTTGCAAATGAGTTTTTGGGAATGTTATTTCCCATTGAGAATTTTAATTGATAACTATTGAACCGTAGGAAATTCCGTTATCTTGAAGCAATCCTCCCAAACACCCCTGTGCGCCAAAAGGTTTGCGGAAGCTTTCAAAGAAGCTGGATTACCTGAAAATGTTTTTCAAGTATGTTCTGAAACTGCTGGGTGCAAGGTCGATCGAAAAAAATACCTTGTTAATATTCGTTAATATATAAATTATGACTGTCAAATTTAGGTTTTGCATGCTTCACATGGTGAAACGGAAAAGGCCGTTAAACATTCGGATATTTCCTACGTAAATTTTACTGGATCTGTTGAGGGTGGCAGAGAAATCCAGAGAGCCGCTAATACCAAATTTATGGGTATGTTTTTCTAAACAATTACACATCTATTCAAGGGCAACAGGTGTTGAAGCTAATATATGTTTTTGTGCTTACTACAGCGATCGGACTTGAACTAGGTGGCAAGGATCCTGCCTATGTTAGACCAGACGCTGACTTGGATTATACGGTGGAACAGTTGGTGGATGGTTGCTTCTTTAACAGCGGGCAGTGCTGTTGCGCCATTGAGAGGATATATGTACATGAACAAGTTTACGACAAGTTTTTGGAGAAATTTGTGGAACTGACCAAAGTAGTTAGATATTTTTGTTTCTTTTTAACTTCCGTAAGAATTCCCATGATTCTATTTTTGCAAAATATTCTTAGCAATATAAATTAGGCAATCCGTTAGAACCTGATACAACTCTTGGTCCGATGGTCCGTACGAAAGCTGCAGAGTTTGTTCGTAACCAAATTGAAGAAGCCGGTTAGTTTTTTTCGATGCGAAATTTTTGCAATAATGTTCTTATAATTACTTTCCTCCTTAGTCAAGCAAGGGGCAAAACCTTTAATCGACCCCGCACTTTTTCCGGAGGACAGTGTGCGTAATTTGTTAATTTGAAGTGTTTGGAGTTTTAGTATTCTCACGTTTTACAAATTCTATCCTCAGAGAAATACTCCTTATTTGGCTCCCCAAGTTCTCGTCAACGTAAATCACACCATGAGAGTCATGACTGAAGAGAGTTTTGGTCCTGTTATTGGCATCATGAAGGTAAAAATTCTTCGACATCAAGACGCGTGATCACATGATTAGGTGTGTGTGTGGAACTTTTATGAAAGGAAATGTATACTTTTGACACAGGTATCTTCTGACGAAGAAGCCATTCATTTGATGAACGACTCTGAATTTGGGTTGACCGCAAGTATTTGGACCAAGGATGAAGAGGCGGCACTGAGGATAGGAAATGAGATTGATACTGGAACTTGGTTTATGAATAGATGCGATTGTAAGAATGCTACTATACCATGAATCATGCTTAACAGCTTTAAATGACCCGCGTTATTATACCGTATTTATATTTTTTTTTTACTATAGACCTTGATCCAGCATTAGCCTGGGTAGGTGTGAAGAATTCAGGTAGAGGATGTACGCTGGTATGTATACTGCATATTATTATTGTTCTAACAGTTTAGTTCTCTGTAAAACTAAATTCATTCTGTAATATAATAGTCCAAATTCGGATTTGATTATCTTACCAGGTATGAACAAGATTTTTCATTAATATTACAGAACCGTTTGAAACTAACTGTTCATTCAATTTAGACCAAAATCCTATCATTTAAAGTTGGTAACAAAATGATGGCCCAACAAACAATTAAATTTGCATATTATGATTTTAATATCTTTTGATAATGGGAATTTATAATTTTATGTATTTATGTATAAAAACTATAAAAACGAATAAAATCTAGAGATTTTTGGAAAAATGATTTAAATTGATTGTTCAAAAGAAACAAAATAATTGTTGACTACACTTTTAATACAGTATTTTAAATAATTTGATATAGGTTAATTAAAGGTTCTTGCTTGCTTAAATAAGATATTGCAAATAACATACAGTATATACAGTATACAATATATAATTTGATAAATAATAATTTAAATTAAATAAAAATTTTATAATAAGTTTATTTATTAACAAAAACTATAAATTATATTTATAAAATAGTTTAATTTTAAAATTGCATAAATTTAAATACTCATATATGTTACAGTATATTAAAAAAATAATTAAATTTAATGTCTTATATAATTATTATTGATTTTTAAATTTTATTTTAAATCATTACTGGATCATTAAAAAATTAAAAATTTCAATTGTTGATACTAATGCATATTAGTTATTTTTTATTTTGGTAAATAATAAATTTAAGATAATATCTTTTTTTTTTATTAAAACTTATTTGATTGTTTATTTGTTATTAATATATTTTTTATCTTTATATATTTTTAAAAAAAATTTTTTTATATATTGTATTTTTAAATTTTATATTATTTAATATATTATCCAATTAATTTTGAAAAAAAAATTTTTTTATTGCAAATATAATATTATAAATATAAAATATATAACTTTTATTAAACAAAAGATTTACAATTATTATATTAAAAACAATTTTTATATTTAAATAAAAATTAGTCATAATATATTTGATAAAAAATAATATTATAAACTTGTATTATATAAATAAATAAACTTATACAATTAATACTAAATAACAATTGTTTATTTAAAACAATAAATTAATAAAAATGTAAATAAATATTCATTTATTAAATAATATTATGTATTAATAAAGATATCAATATTTTAATTTTTTTAAAATTTAAAATTTAGAAATTTAAATCAATAAATTTGTGATAAAAAATTATATGATTAATCAATACCAATAATTTATATGTTTAAAATTTAGAGGTATATTATTAGAATAATAACTTTATACCTTAAATTTGATTCATTTTCAAAAATAATTATTCAAATTAAATATAAATTTTAATATTATAAAAATCAATAACCCAAATTATAATTAAAGTATTAATAATACATGTTATATAATGGACTAGAGACAATAGATATAGTTTTAATATTGATACCATATATTATTTGAAAAGAATTCAGATATACAGTCTGTATTTTTATATTACAAGATTATTAGAATTTATTTTAGGACTTAATACTAGAAAAAACAAAAGAACAATGTAAGGTATAATTGAACAAAGAACTTGTTTCTTTTTATATTTAATTCCTAATTATCTAATACTATAGATAAAATCAAGGTAGTTACAGTATATGCTGCAAGGAGAACTTGTAGTAGAAAACAGTAGTAACAATTACATAATAAAATAGAATACAGCATGAATGAATCATAATACTAGTATTATAAACATGTGCAATTTAGGAAATAAACAAATATTAACTTAAAACCGTGCTAACTGTTTCGTAGAAAGAACGTTGTAACCCTTAAGAAAAGACAGATCAAGGGTTTCGGCTGGAAGGAAAGATAATACCAACGACACACAAGGATTCTGGGAAAATTATACTGATGAATAATAACGATTACATGTCTCAAATTAAGCCAAGTAAACCAAGCTCTCGGTTTAATGTTACGCGAATAGTTAGTCTAGATTAACAACAGATTCGCCGGTGACGACACTAATTAAAAATTTAATTTCACTTCTATAGATCATTATTCATGTTTACAAAAGAAATATCGTAACAAACTTTATTATATGCAAGTTATCCTACCCTAGTATTTCTCAGTTTTATAAATTTTTGAAAATAACAAAAAGTTCATAAATTAACGGATTTAACAGATATTTACGTTGCTCAAGTTTAAAAGTAATGATATTTAAGCCTAGAATATAATGAAAGTCTGGATATTAAACGTTTAAAGAATACATTGATG
>CAJVPV010000868.1:0-18484 GCA_910591835.1 Acaulospora morrowiae
AATTTAATACAGTATAAAAGCCAGTTATTTAATAAATAAATTAATTTATTTCATTGTAAATTATAATGATATTCAAAGAACTACTTAATTGTCGACTATAGTCATCTTGCGTGGGTTAATACACCAAGAAACAAAGGTAATCATTGGTTTTCGATTCTGTTTATGTATGTATCGTTGTGAGGAAAATAATTATAATCAAATCAGGTGGCCTCGGAAATATTACCATTCCTCTTGTGGCCGACAAGAACCATTCTATTTCCAAAGATTATGGTGTTCTCATCGAAGAAGAAGGAATCTCACTTCGAGGATTGTTTATCATTGATGGTAATGGTGTTATTCGTCAGATCACCATTAACGGTATGCATTTCACGAGATAAACTTATTCGTTTAGTAACCATTAATCGATTTGTTACAAGCTTGATTTTCTTTATTACTTTGCAGATCTTCCCGTAGGACGTAATGTCGACGAAGTTCTTCGACTTGTCGAAGCCTTCCAATTCACCGACGAGCATGGTGAAGTCTGCCCAATTGACTGGAGAAAAGGAGATAAGGTAGATGAAAAAAGAAAAGCTCTTGCGCTCTTCCCAGTATTCCTTGTTTTGTCGTTGTAATATCATGAAAATTGTATAACCTTACCCACCCATTTATAGACCATTATACCGGATCCCAAGAATTCTCAAGGTTACTTTTCTGAACATTATAAGCAATAAGTTCGGGTCACTATTTGATTCGCTGAGTTTCTTGTTATATCTATAAAAAAGAATTCTTGTGTGCAATGCAACTATTGTGTCTATCTGATCACATGATCTATATGTTCTTATTAAATAAAGTGTATGATTGGATGTAAATATCGTAAACCTCTGATTCGCCAGTTATTAATTTAAATGTTGAATGTTTATGACGTACATGCTTTTAAAACAACAATGAAGATTGACGGTAACGTAGAACCGATTCGAGTAGTACTCCCGGGGGAACCAGTGCTGATGGAAACCGTTTCAGGTAATTTAGGACTTGGTCCAGGATTATCACGTGCCGAGGATTCGATAGTTTGCACGAAAGCTGGTGTTCTCATGAAAAAAAAGGACTCCTGGTTTGTCGAGTCCGATGAGAAAAGAGTAAGTCCATTATGATGGACATAGAGAGATATATAATTTTTTGAATTAAATTTCGGACGCATCTCTTTCAGTACATCCCTGTGAGAGGTGAGAATGTTGTCGGTAAGGTCACTGGTAGAATGGCCGAGTACTATCGGGTAGATATTGGAAGCGCCCATCTAGCTATTCTATCTTTTTTGGCGATCGCGGGTGCAACCAAGAAGAATCGATTGGACCTCAATGTAATTAATGTTTAAGCTACAATAGCTTTTTTTAATGACTAATTTGTCCATACAATATTCGCTCCTCAACAACCTCTTCTGAATGTATTATCACAGATTGGGGATTTGGTATATGCACGTATTTCATCAGCGAGCAGAGATATAGAGCCGGAGCTTGAGTGCACCGATTATGAAGGTAAAAGCAAAGAATATGGAAAGCTGAAGGATGGATTTCTATTAAAGTGTTCCCTAAGATACTGTCGAAGGTTAGTTAACTTGAGTTTTGATCGCCATTCCTTTCCCCGCCTCGTAGGTCATCTTAAATCGATATATCAAATTCGTGTAGACTGATGTCGCCGGAATCGCCGATATGGAAATTACTCAGAGAGAGAATCAACCTGGAGGTCGCAATTGGATCCAACGGACGCGTGTGGTTTAATTCCGGTACAACTAGACATACTATATTGACTTATAATGCAATAAAAAGATCCGAAACGATGACCGATGAGGAATGCGAGACCATGGTATCGAAGGAATTGGATTTTTGAAGTTTTCATCGGAAAATGGATAATGCGATGTATCACCAAGTTAGGGGGTGATGGATTTGGCTGAAATAGGAACCCCTGTTTATATTACTCGGATATTAAACATTTCCTTTGCAAGTAGAATTATTGTGCATTGATAAACAATGGACTCGAGTGTCATAGTTTGATACCGCGAATTTTCCTGTCACAAATTATCATTTTATCCAGATGTAATAATAATCCATTATTCGATCGATAATAATAAACGGCTTCTCGAACTCTTTGGACTTTTCTTTTTTTTTTTCTTTTGCAAAGTGATACAGCATAATATTTAGTCATGATCATGCCAATCAGTTCACCTAGTCATGTGATACAATATACAACCTTGTAAAAATATGACGATAATAATAAAATGTTTTAGCTAAAGCACTCCACAATTCAATCCGTCAGTCAGTAGAATCTTGTAGTTGATATATCAATCATCACCTGTTGCATTTGCTCTAACGACATCACCTAAAGCTTATATTCCACAGGACTCACAATACGCAAAAAAAATGAACCAGAAAAAGCCTCGGAGGCTAGTTATTGACATACAATTTTACGAGCAGCCTGAGATAGCTTCTAAGTTGGAACCAATCCGCGAGAAATTGAGTCGTGAGATTTTTCAAAGACACGCAGAATTATCAAATGTAACTTCGAAAGAGCTTGCGCTGTTTCTTGGTCATTTTCAAAAGGTTCAGGAAGAGGCTCTAGGTCGCTTTGCAAATCGAACTGATTCCCCTCCCCCAAAGATCCCGGCAAAACTCTTCAAGCTTGACCCAGCGCCCGCAATCGGTTCTGCCATTTATCACATTATTCGTACTGCTTACAGTTTCAGAGGTTCGAAAAAGTGGAGGCGGTGGGATTGGGAGAATATGAGTCGAAAGGACTTGCTCGAAATGGTAACACAAATCAGAAATGCGTTAGAAGCCAAGGGGCTAGTCAAGAAACACATAATAATCATTAGAAGTAGATCCGACGATACAATAAAAAGACAACAAATGATCTCACTTGTTAATGGTTTGGGAGGTAATTTGGAGGTTTTTAACATTCCTGAACTTAATTTCTTTATAGAATGAAAATGGTATTAATGATCGCAACTTCACCAGGGCAAATGACTCAGGATGCCACGAAAGCAACTCATATTGTACAAGTGACAAACGAGATGGATGATGCAGACGAAGAATGGTATAGAACTTTGGAAAAGAAAAATGGAAAAGTTTTCTTGCACTGGTGGTATTACCCAGATTCGTACGACGCTTGGGTAGATGATGTTGAACATGCGGAACCTGAACCAATTCCCAACCATATTGGTCCTTGGAATGTTACCGATCGTTGGCTTAGGGACAGTGCCAAGTTCAACGAATGGATGAACGAGGAAGACTATGAAATTACGGATAATCCGGATAACAGAAGGACGTCCGCAGAGGATCAGTCGGTGGTTTCGGAAACCGATGCTTCTCTGTCCCATAAACGAAGTTTAGACGCATTGGATTCGCATACAAATATGGATGTTGATGCACGTCCTAACATAGGCGCCAAACGTGCAAGGCTAAAATCGCCAGACTTTGATCACAAACCAGTGCATCCAAACCTGAGCATCGTGGATATAGAGCAGGAATCATTGAATGTAGGAGGAACTCGTGCAAAGAAAAATGAACTTGATCCGGTAGCCGGTGGTGAAATTGCAAATATCTCTCAATTGATTCCGCCTGAAATTGTTCACAACGAGGAAGAGGATTCTGATGTAAACCCTGCTCTCGAAGACGATTCTGGAGCCATAGACGATAACGTGGATGTGGATTCCATGACATCAGATATGAAGGAAATTCGAATACCTGCTGATAACAATAGTAAGGCCGTTTGTAATTGGTTAACTTCGAAAACTTGGTAAATTCAATTAACAGCGATTAACCTATGATTTATTCTTCAGATATGGACCTCGACGCGAACGAGCAAGAACAAAATAGGACAACTGGTGGTCACAGCTCATCTACTAACCGCGCGGACACGTCCGCCGTCACGCCTAAAAAGACTGAAGATGATGAGCACATGTTGACTTCCGATGATATCAGACATTCAGAGGACGGCGCTAACGAACCTTTGGCTGAGTCCGCTAATACTCAAGAAATGCTCGGGACTAACGATGAGGAAGAAAAGAAACGACTCGAAGAAGACGCTCGAAAGTACTTATCACAGCAAACGCAGGAAATCATCATTCCTTCATATGCTGCCTGGTTCAACATTGCTAAAATTCATCCCATTGAACAAAAATCTCTCCCCGAATTCTTCAACAACAAAAACAAGTCAAAAAATCCAACCACTTACAAGGAATATCGAGATTTCATGATAAACACGTACCGTCTTAATCCCGGAGAGTACCTAACGGTCACAGCATGTCGCCGAAATCTGGCGGGCGACGTGTGCGCTATCATACGTATACACGCTTTCTTGGAACAATGGGGCTTAATAAACTATCAAGTAATTACTGATTCATGCGCATTCCAAACAACATGCTTGTTCGCAAAAAAAATAACCTTGCCAATTTTCTTTAAAGATTGATCCGGAAACTCGCCCTTCGTTGATTGGACCACCGTTCACCGGACATTTTCGTGTCATGGCCGATACACCGAGGGGGCTTCAACCTTTTCAACCGAATGGGCCTTCGATGGTCATGTCCAATCCAAACAATGCTGCTGCTGCTGCCGCTGCCGTAAATACGGGGATGTCTACTGATTCACTGGGCATCGCAACGAGCTCAAAACCAGATAAATTGGCGAGCATCCGTCAAAGCGTCTACCAGTCTGCAGGTACACCCGGCTCACAAGACGAAAACGGGAGTATGGTCGCGGATTCTGGTTCAGCAGATCATAAACAATATCACTGTTTCACTTGTGGAGTGGATTGCACTCGGGTTCGTTATCACAGTCTGAAAACTCAAAACTTTGAATTGTGCCCAAATTGTTATTTGGAGGGACGTTATCCTACGACGATGTATAGCGGGGATTTCTTGAAGATGGATGACACACCATTAAAGCATTCCCAAGACGAAGATTGGACAGAACAAGAGCTTCTGTTACTTTTTGAGGGTATAGAACTATTCGAGGATGATTGGAACAAGATTTCTGATCACGTTGGAACCCGCACCCGAGAACAATGTATTTTGCAATTTTTGGAATTTCCGATCGAGGATCCACTTAATGGCAGTCGGATGTCCGACTTGGGTCCATTGCAATATCAACGGATACCTTTTAGTCAAGCGGATAATCCTGTGATGTCGGTCGTTGCATTCTTGGCCTCGGTCGTTAACCCTGGTGTTGCTGCTGCCGCTGCGAAATCGGCGTTGAAACAACTAGAGGAAACCAAGAAATCTACTCACAAAGATGTTAAAGATACAAACGGAGTAAATTCTGGTGAAAACGCAGAGACAGCCGTGAGCACCCCGATGGCTGACGTGAAACACGAAGACGAGATGGATGTCGAATCGGCGATCGAAACAAAGCAAGAATTACCAGAGTCATCATTGACATCCGATTCGGTAGTTACTCGATCTAGATTATTGGAAAGGGCTGGTGCTACGGCAATGGGTTCCGCGGCAGCAAAGGCAAAAGTTCTTGCGGATTACGAAGAACGAGAAATTCAACGCCTCGTAAATGCCGTTATTGAAAACCAATTGAAAAAACTTGAACTTAAGCTGCAACAATTTGAGGAGTTGGAGAGTGCACTCGAAAACGAAAAGAAAGAATTAGAAAAGCAACGTCAATTGTTGTACATTGAACGGTTAAATTTTAAAAAGAGTAATTTTTTGATGCAGGATCAACTGAAAAATTTTCAGGCCGGAAGCAGTTCTAAACCTTTGTCAAGTGGGCAAACTTACACCACCCCCGTTAACACCCGAATCATTCCAAGCACCGAATATCATCAACAGCAGCAAAGACAATCCGTGGGTCCATTGAGCCAAGACGAGGCAGTCTTGATGAACATTTAATATTTGATCTGTCAGACTTTATACACTAATATTTAATAGTGGTAAGATACGAACGAAAGGTTTGAAAAAAACTCTGTGCCATCGCGGATAACGTTTCTACAAATTTATCATGCCATTTAGGGCTTGCGTTGAATTTCTGATTTGCACGCCTAATTCTTGGGTCCGCGATTACTTTTAAAATAAGGTGATTCGTTCAATAAGATTTGTATCAGGCATTTGACATCTGATGCTGCAGAATTTACATAGTTGAAATGTCTTAATTTTAATTCAGTTTTGGATAATAAAAATCAAGGATTTTTTGATTATACGTTTCTAGCATTTAAGATAGTAGTTAATACAGATTGTAAATAAATTTATCCTGTAATTATTTTATATTATTTTTTTTTTTCTTTTTTCAGAAAATTTGACAAATCTAGGAAAAATTCGTGTTAAAAAGAAATAAATATATATGCATTTTAAAGATCCCTTTGCAGAATTATTTTAGATTACACGACATATATATAATTAATTAAACAAACCTTATAAATTAGAGTTTTTCCGATTACAGCGGAAAAGTTAATGTACTGTATGTTATTGCGTTCTAAAAAACCTATTCTCCCGAACGCACGCATCAAAAAATATATTAACGTTATAAGGGATCAAGTTGACCGCGTGACTTGATAGACCAGTGACCCCAGAATAAAAGAATTCTAAGAGTGTCTAATAATTACAAGCCAAATTCTTCTGAAATGTCCAGCGTCAAAATTTCAAAACACCCGCTCGTTGCTCACAAGTTGTCAATCCTTCGTAATAAAAATACGAAGCCAAAGCAAGTGAGAGAACTTTTAAACGAAATTGGACAACTTCTTGGTTACGAAGCAACAGCCGACTTGCCCATAAAGGAAACAAATATTGTAAACTGTTTTTTTTTTGGATTACTAGTGTGTTCGAGATATATATGTTGACGGACGCCAATTTTAGCTTACAAGTCCTTTAGGAGAATATACTGGAGTCGAATTGGCGACAAAGATAGGTTTTGTGGTGGTATTAAGATCCGGACTGAGCTTTGCCGAAGGTTAGGAGCGCACCTTCCAGGTTTTTAAGTATAATTGATTAATAGATAACGTGAATTCCTTGCAAAATCAAAAACAGCCCTCCATGAAATAATTCCATCTGCAAGAATTTTGCACCTCGGAATTTTCAGGGAAAAGGTAACACAGTATTTCTAAATTACATCATCACATAGTACGCAATAATCAGACGCAACTTCTTTTAGGTCTCGCTCCAACCAGTTGAATATTACAACAAGTTGCCTTCAGTGCCTAACGTTGACCAGGTCATCGTTTTAGAGCCCATGATTGCTACTGGGGGTACGGCTATCGCTGCAATTAGCATTCTAAGGGACTGGGGAATTAAATCCAAAATCAAATTTGTTACTGTCTGCGCCTCAAAACAGGTAAATTGTTTCCTTAGAATTTTTCTTTAAAACTATTATATCATATAAGGATTTCATAATAAAAAGTCACAATTTTCAGGGGATCGAAAACATCATAGAAAATCATCATGATGTAGAAATTTTTGTTGGCGCGGTTGATGAAGTTTTAGATGAACGCGGGTAAAGAAAGATTGCTTTTTTTTATTTTATTTATTAAAAAGATATAGAAAATTAACATTCATTAAATTTTTTTTTCGATAATTACAAAGTTATATTGTTCCGGGATTAGGTAATAACCTCTGATATATTGAGCGTTTCGTATCTATTATGTAAGATATTAAGTCGTGATATTTTGGTCAAAATTTTACAGGCGATGCCGGAGATAGATTGTACGATACTCCATATTTATGAGTATCTAGAATGTTCAGACTACTAAATTTTTTGACGTCGTGGTAAGTGTAATAATCTTCAATCATGTATTATTAAAATGTTATTTTAGATCAGAAAGTAACTAAATAACCAATAGTGAAAATAATAAATTACCATTGCATCCTTTGGATATTATTTATTATATATACAACTATCCATGAATTGGTGTTCCAGTCCAATATTCCCTTTTGAATGACTCTATAATTTATTTTCGACCTTTTCTGCCCTTCTTCTTTGAGGATGTCGAAGACCCCGAACCACCACCTACAGGGGTTGGTCCACTTGTTGAAGATGAAGGAGATGAACTAGACGTTGCTCCAGCATCAGGAGTTTTTGTTTCTTTCGATGCCCCATTAGAGATAGCAGGGGAATGAGGTGGCGGGAATTGCTGAGGATTTTTTTTTTGAATTTCGGGCAATAATTCCGCCACACGTTTGATCAATTCTTTTCCTGAAGAAATGTAAAACGTTGTAATGAATTCCGCGGGATAAATAGAACACACTAAAGAGAAATTTAAACTTACGCGTAGGGATGTCATCCATAGAAGGTTTCTTGAGTTCAGTAAATAATCGTGCACGTACCCTTCCGGGATTTTTCCAATCCGTAGGATGGGTTTTACGTGGCTATTAAAGGATGATGTAGTAAACATTTCGAATCGGTAAAAGAGAACAGAATCAATATATGTTAACTTTACCTCAAACACACAAGATACACCCAAAGTTTTCACAGATTCAGCAATGTCCACCGCTAAGGGATTTGGTACGGCAATGTCTGCTCTAACTTTCCTTCCTTGTTGAACAGTTTTTTTCGAATCAAAGTAGACAGGGTATAAGCATACCCAACTATGTAACCAAAGAAATTTACATAGAACAAAGCTAATCAGCAAAGATTTTCTCAACAATTATGGAATTCAACCTAACATCCCTACGTTTTATAAGCAGCGTCGTCGGTTGCTACCTTTGTGAAAACCGGGGCTTCAGGCAAAAAGTCTGGAGGATCATCGTCTAGGTCCATTGCGGAACTCACGGGCATGGTCGGTAGATTCCTCGAAACTTCTTTCTTTTTACCTTTAGGCATTTTTTTATAAAATGTGATTTCGAATAAAAAAAAAAAATCAATTTTAACGTGGCATTATACCAGTCACATGATTGTGCATAATTAAATTCAATAAAATTTTTTTTTTAAATAGATAAATAGCATTTATTTATTTATTTGTATATTGCAAGATATACATTTTGAAAGAAACAATATCTACAGCATATCTACAGTATTATATAAGTTAACAGTTAACAATAAATTGAATATTAGTTTGTCTATAATAATTATTTAACTTAAATTGAAAAAAAAATTTTCAAATCAATATGCTAGTTAGATAAATTATGATAGTTAAAAATAAATGAGAAATACAATACTTAAATAATTATATTATATTTTGATTTTCAAATAATAATATCAATTATGTACTATATAAATTAATATTATTAATATTAAATACAATAGAACCTTCATAAATTAATATTCTATAAAATTAATACTTTATAAATTGATAATCTAGAAAACTTTGAAAAAAGCAGTGATTCCAAAATTATTAATTTATAGAGGTTCTACTGTAGTTAATATAAATAAATATTTATTTATTTGAAGATCAAGATTTTTGATTATTTTTTTATATCTTCTTTCACAAAAAATCGCTTGGGCGTGGAAAAATTTACATAGTATTCCATGATCGAATATTCTAGAACAATAAATGTTCTGAATTTTTCGATTGAGGGCAGCTATTTATGATCTTTCACTCGTGCCTCCTTATCCACCTTTCGTTCAATTTTCCCCCATAGAATAGAAAAATGAGCAATTGGAAAAACGTGAATAATTGGTAAAGACATCATCATGGACATTTATTTTATGTATTGAATTTTTCTCATATGCTTAGTTTTCTTGCATCCTT
Organism: Acaulospora morrowiae; assembly: GCA_910591835.1. Classification (NCBI taxonomy): domain Eukaryota; kingdom Fungi; phylum Glomeromycota; class Glomeromycetes; order Diversisporales; family Acaulosporaceae; genus Acaulospora; species Acaulospora morrowiae. Next base: position 9,655 of record CAJVPV010000868.1, read on the forward strand.
ACTTTTTCTAGGCATTGGTAAGAATTTTTCATGGATAAAATTTCGTTTAACAATCCCGAATTCAAGATCAGCTTTAATGAAAATACATGTTTCGTAAATTAATAATCTATAGGACTACCAAAAACTGTTCGAAGTGGGCCAAAGAATATTTGAAGGAGAAACTCGTTGACCTCGAGGCCGAACAAGATGGTATTGTCGTTAAGACAACGGAACTTACCGAGTGCTCGGGCGATGCAGACTTGAACCAGAGAAAAGGGAAATTGATTCCATTTATTGATATGGTGATAGAGTTGACTTGGTCTGGTAAATAAAAAAAATCTCGAACACATCTAATTTGTCCCACTCATCAACATGAAATGACTGTTACTTCGGAAATCTAGGTGTAGCACCAGATGACACACAAGCTGCGGGAAGGATTCGCGTTCCGGAATTACAGAACTTGGGAGAGGACTGTGTGGTGAGATGACGCGTCTACCAAGATCCAATATGCCTCATTTATCTATATATATATTTAACACTTTTGTAGTTTGAGGTTAGCGTGGATGACGAAACTCCTGCTAAAGAACCCATAAAAGTGGTGGTTCGCAAACATTTGACTCCTTTGTTGAGCGAGAAATTCAAACAATTTGGGAAAGATATGGTAGAAAGTACGTTAATTGTTTCTCGCTCTGCATAATTGAATATTAACAACATTAATCTTCGATCTCTCTCAGCTCATAGCAAAGATGTTTATATCGAACCTTCTAAACTTGGAGCATCAACTCCCCCTCGACCGGCGACTCCCAACGAGTCATCTGGGACATCGGCCTCTTCGACTTTTAATTCGGGTTCTTATTATACAACATCTAAATCAACGGCAAGTACCAAGATTGTCAATACGACAACAATCAAAGATACGGTCGAGCTTCGAACCTCGGCAAACCAAATATACGAGACTTTACTAGATCCGGGCCTCGTGGCTGCATGGACGAGATCAAGGCCTGATATCTTCAAGCACATTGGAAGTTCATTTAGTTTATTCGATGGAAATATTACTGGAACGATTGTGGAACTTGTTTGTATTTGGTTTCTATGCGCGTGATAATAACATTAACAAGTAGATATGCATGCATCGTAATCTTTATGTAACGTTGTTTTTTGTTTAGGTTCCCAATGAGAAAATTGTACAAACTTGGCGTCTTAAAACGTGGCCTGAAGGTAAATTTCAAAAGGGTTCTTTCTTTTGTCTTGCGAAAATATTTAACTATCCCATATGAACTTTTAAATAAGGTCACTTCTCAACGGTCACTCTAAAATTTGAACAAACGAGCGATTACACAGTAGTTCATGTCATACAAGAGGGCGTTCCGGTTGGGGAGGAAGAAACCGTTCGTCGCAATTGGCAGACTTATTATTGGAATTCGATTAAGAGTGTTTTCGGGTACGAATTAATCTCACAAAAACCTAAAATTCCCACCAAATCTCGTAAGACTAAGCCTAGAAAAAAATCTAGTAATGAGGGGGGTGGTGGTGGTTCGAATTATATTCTTGTAGTGGCTTTTGTACTGACTGCTATTGTTTTGGGGTTTGCGTTTTCATCACGTTCTTCCTCGTAGATATGGTGCACTTATATAATGCAGCTACAAGAAAACTGAGAGCTTAACCGAGGAGAATATCAACTAAGCGCGAAAATAATAATAATAATAAATTTTTTGTGAATACCTTTAGGGGAAACCCTCTTCACAAGGTGGTAGTATTGATTTGATAGGGTGCTTCATTTATTATTTTTTTCTTGATCCAATGTTCTAAACTAAAACCTTTTGAAAACTATTCATAGTTTTCATCTCTCTTTAAGTTTACCTCCAACAGAAATTCCATTTCCTTATCCCTTACAAATCATTAGTCGCGTGCCACCAACATCATCTATAGACAAAATTTGTTTCCCGTTTTCATATTAGACCATCCGGAAACCATTATTTTTATGTTTCGTGTTTGCATTTAGATCTAGAATCATCTTTTTTATTGTCAACGACTATAGCTAATGTACTATTTTTTTGATAGGACAGTGTTTTCATCTTTCCTAATATTAATTAAATTTACTATCCGGTATTTTTTTCCATTATCACTTGTGATTATATGAAGTTGCTTTAAAGACTAGCATAATTTTGCGAGAACCTTATGGATATGGGTGCTGCAATACTTACGAACATTGGTGTACAAAGGTTTATTGCTGAGTAGAAACATATTCCTAAATAAAATAAAATAAAATAAAATAAAAAAAGCAAGGAAAATTTTCAACACCATGATAATAGCTAAATCAGTTTAATATTTAAAAAGAAAAGGTGAATTACCTGAACAGCATCTCGAGTCTTACGCTTAAATAACTGCACCTGTTCCCAACAGTCGAGAGTACGCGTGCTATTATTTCTTTGAAGTATGAAACATTCATTATTCCTGTGACAAATTCTCACAACTGAATGCAATCCAAAAATGAATGGAATTACTTGTAACAAGAGATTACGGCTTGTTGGTGTTCAATTAAATCAGGCGACACCTTATTTTCGAATTTTCTATTGAAATCAAAATGATCAAAATGATCAAAATGAACGAAGATGCACGATAACTCATCCTCACTATATTACCAATGCGTACCGTTCAACTCGTAAAATCAATTCCTGTATATCACGTTCCGTTACAACTGCGTTGGCACCACTATCCTCAATTATTGTTCTCTCAAAAAGTTCTTCCTTGGCACGTTGTTGAATTTCCTCATCTCGTTCTCTAATTCGATTTAGTTCTTCTTCGACACGAGCACGAACGAGTCTGTCCAATTCTTCGGGTAATATCGGCTCATTGGTATCGAGTCGCGTTGATGGCTTAGAAGTTTTTCGTGTATTGTCTTCCTGGAGCTTTTTCTATTATACAGAATTATTAGGCGTCGGAAAATAAATTAAGCTATTACAAAATTTTAATTGCAACCTTTGTAAGAAAAAAAAAAACTGACCAACCGCTCTCTTTGTAATTGATTGACCAAATTATGTGAAAACTAAATTGAAAGTCAATGTTACATCGGTGCGTTAATTCTTCAGCAAAAGGAGCCAGTAGCGATATATTTACCCGAATTTGCGGTTCGTTGTATATGGTTATCTCTGACGGGGTCGATTGCTTAGCTCCCATGACGACTGGTTTCTAGCCTACACATGTAAATCAACGTTGTTAATCACATTTTATCTTAGTTTTCCACGTTACACAATCTAACATTATTTAATGCATTAGAAAGATTCCTCGTTCGGTATAAAAAAATGTTCTTAAATGCAGGAATCAGGCTTACCCAGAATCTTTGGCGTTCTTCTAGTTTTAAGCATTCCTGCATAGGGAACATAACTGTCCCCAAGACATCTATTCTACGATGCCTGGCAACAAGTCCAGGCCAAACACTACAGCTTAAAACCGACGAACTGGACATTTTAATGCCACGCGAACGTCCCGAGTCAATTTCATATTTTACCGCAAAACCTACATATAATGATCTACTAATACAACTTAACGAACTGGTGACGAAATATAAAAATTATAAAACGGCGAAACGTGACGACAAGAATATCTCTTTGTGGAAGCTAAAAAACCGATTAGAAGTAGATTTGGGAGTGGAATTAAAATTTAACCAATATGATATAATAACAAAAATGTTGCACCGTCTAGATGCAGTCGTTCCAGAATCAGCGCCTGAATTACATGAGTTCCTGGATCTATTTAGACGACAGGATCCAGAAAAAGCAAAAAAAGAATTGCAAGCAAATAAAAAGCTGGATGAATATCAAAGGGCGTATAGTGTTGGTAAAAGGAAAGAAGCTGTTGCGCATGTATGGGTCGTAGAGGGCGAAGGTCAGATGAAAATTAACGGAGAACCATTAGTAGATTATATGTCTTTGTTGGAGTATCGCGAACGCATCTTGATGCCTTTTCAAGTGACTAATTCGCTCGGAAAGTATAATGTGTGGATCAGAGTTTTAGGAGGTGGTATATCCGGTACGTCTTTAGATTTTAGTTACCCTGAATGAAAATTATCAAGTGAACAAGGTGTGTGATCCTTTATCGTGTTCCCAAGGTCAAGCAGGCGCGATTGCACACGGAATTTCAAAATGTCTGCTCATACACGATCCCGATCTTAAACCAGCTCTGCGAAAAGGTAGAATAGTAATTCTCTATGAATTTTTTTGATTAACTATCGGAGACGTACTGATCGAACATTTGATATTCTACCAAAGCCAAACTTATCACGAGAGATTCTCGTAGAGTTGAACGAAAGAAACCGGGTCTTGCAAAGGCGAGAAAGGCGTATACATGGTACAAAATTTTTTTTTTCAACAATTATTTTTTCTCTTTTATCGATTTTGAGCATCTCGACCTAAACGATTTCTTTACGATTAAAGGGTCAAGCGTTGAACATTTATTATTATCGAGAAAAAAAAAGAAGGCAACATCACTGTTGACTATACCCTGTAATTATATAGTTAAAAACTTTGTTCAATTCGCTTTTTTAGCCGAAATTAACTTAATTTGTGCTTGTAAAAAAAAAAAAACAAACTGGTCACATGAATTTAGAAATTTTACGTTAATAAAATATAATGTATACACTGTAAATTATTTATCATTTTATTTATATTTAAAATTAGATTGCGATAAGCAGTGTTTTTTATAGATTATTAATCTTATACAAAACAGACTGTTGTATAGTATATACAGTAAATGAATTTTTCGTATTTAGGTTTCTCTTATCAAGTCCTTTTCAAAATTTTTATTATAAATCCCATGAGATATCCACAGCATCACGGCAAACAGATGGGACATTAAAGATAGAGTTTTTATTACTCTTGATATTTCTTATTTTCTTACATATCCAGAGATTCGAATGATGCCTACCGAAAAATCCACCATCGATAACACCAAGTAATTCACGTAGATCAAAACAACTCCCAAATTCACTTGTAAACGCTTCTATCATTCAAGTTTTCTAATTCTTCTTAACAATTCTTGGATAGATAATTTGCTTAGATCTTCCTGTCTCCTTCTCAACTATGTTAGTGAAAGTAATGAGTTATCAGTTTCTGTGTTTACGATGAGGAAATAATTTGATGTATACAATATATTAAATGCTTACATTACGTTCCCGATTCTCCGAGGATCTTATAACGGCACCTGAAACTTTTGTAAATACCTGTTTCACTAGACCTTGCCCAACGACGAGTTTGGCAACTTGTTTGGTGTTTGAAAGTTGTTTGCTGACTTCTTTAGTTTTCTTTTGTTGAGAGGCCTGAATAACATTGGGCGAACGTAATTTCTTACTTATGCTCTGAACGTTGGGGGTAATTTTAGATAATTTGGAATTTAACGTTGTTGGTATATTAAGGCGAGGTTTTTTAACTGTAAAATGTGCAGCTATACTATCTTTCCATCCAACATTCGGATTCGTAGCTGCCGTGACCGTGGGTAAGGAGGCAGAAAGCTCTTTGAAATCAGTAGCAAAGGTTGCAAATGGAACATCGAATGATTGTATGGGATGTTCTATTTGATTTGGCAAATGAGGGTTTCTACGTTTACTTGTCACACCAGTTGAGACTCCTTGAGGTGACTTTGTCGTAGTGATTTTTACTTTCGAAGGATTAATCCTTTCAGGTGGCGGTGCATATAACACGTGTTGCGTGATTTTAACAGTGGGCCTTAATGTTTTGTTAGTTACCACACGAGAAGGCTTTGGTGATTCATTCTTGGCCGTTTGAGGTTTTATCAGTGAATCTTCATTTCTCTTTGAACTATCTGTTTCTCTTGATTTTTCCAAATTCGCGGTAGGTGCCAATTTACTGGACTTTGTTGATTCTTTCGACTTTGTAGGTGCGACTTTGTTCTGCTCATTTGTTTCAGTTTGAACTTTGGCATTTTTTTTAACCTTGGCTTGCTTTATAACATTTGTACCCTTCTGAGTAAGTTGCACTGCTCCAAGGACGTGGGACGGATGAGAGGCTTCTTGTGTGGGGTTTGACGTGATCTTTGTAGATTTTCCTGAATCCGTTAACTTAGCGCCTGAACCAGATGATTTTATAATAATCGTTTCTTTTTTAGTCGGCACTATTTGTCCGGTTAGCTTCTGTGATTTTTTGGATTCTTTAACATTTGGCTTCTCTTTCTGTTGGTTCATAACAGCCTTTGCTTTCTTTGCACCTTTGTCATTATTGACTTTTGAGTTTTTCGAAATCTCAACTTGAGTCCCTCCTTTCTATTTGTAATTAAGCATCAAAATGTAAATTTGAAGGAATTTCTATCATTCTGAAAGGTAAATCAAGAAACTCACAATTCTCTGGAGACGTAACTGTAGCTTCTTCTCCTGAACTGCTTCGTTAAGGCGAATGTATAAGATGCTAATTTAAAAACAAAAACCCAGTCAACGCAAAATTCTTGACATTAGATAGCCTACTTCCTAATTAGATATGCAATCTTAAAGTTACATTGAATATGTAGCTAATAAGCAAATTCTTTTTTTTCTACAATCCGTACACTCACAACACGCATAAAATATTCAACATACTTTCCACGTTTTCATCATTTGTTCGAGCAAAGGATCAACCAGCTCGATACATAATTCTCTCACCTTCGTGTGGCCATAATTGTCTCCATACAACGTGCACGCATCGAGATAGTATGCGCCAATATATGCTTCGAGAGCTTCGCCTAGTATTCTTTTGTTCGTTTTTGCTGCTTTCAAGTCAACATTAGTCATCCGATCAAGACCCCATTCGACAGCAAAAGAGCTCAGCTGGTAACTGCAAACAAGCATGGATCGACAAGCCGAAAGTTGCCCATTACTATAATAAGGGAATTTTTCGTGCAAATGGTGTGCCACTATTTCGATTAGTTGAAAAATGTGAATTTTTTTGGTGAACAAAATTTATTAAGAAAACGCTTAGAATTCCGAATAAGTAAATTGAATTCTCCGATAATGGAATACCATGATAACCCAAAAGACTATCTCCAAGCAAAGCCAGTCGGGTAAAAGAATGGTTATTTTCTTTCGAGACATACTTCACACCGTAAACCTGTAAGGCCGTCTGACGCAGTTCAGTGTCGCTTATAGGTGGAAGAACCTTTTTGGGGGATTTCTGAAATACCAATTTTGTAGCCCCTAGAAGACTACGCAAATAACTGGTCATCTTTTTTCAAAAAAAAGTTGTGAAATTTTTATCGATAATCAATTTTATCCTAATTTGAACACAAACAGATTTTATTTGTCATTACTTTTTTGTTAAAAATTTTCGAGGATTAAATATCACCAAGCTCTTGATGTAGCGAACCTCGATATAATAAAGTTTTAAGCTTGTCTCTAGAGTGAACTGAACCTTCCAAGAAAAACCTCATTACGTCAAGTTGATCGCATAAATATATAATTAGCAATTCTGTTAAGCCATATCCATCAATCATAAACTACTTTAACGGACTATGCGATTCAAAATATACACGTGAGATGTGAGATGAATCTATTACTTAAGATCAAGTACGTATTTTAAATCTTTATCAACTCAAAGAAATGTTCAATAGTTACCATCATTTCCACTTAATATAGTCTATATATTTTTCTTTTCTTATTTTGTTTCAATGACAAGAAAAAACAGTTTTAATACATATATTGTATATATACATACAGTATATGTTATTCTTGACTTTTTTCTTTTCTTTTTTAAATATAATATTTAATTAAAAATTGCAAACCATTGAATATTATTGTCAAATTCTTTTATTTTAATTCCAAAAACAAATACTTTAAGATAATTTAATATTTTAATTTCTTTCTTATTTTTTTTTCTGATAATTTTTTTTTTTTTTTTTATAAATATTTGATTTCAAAAAATTTCATATGATTATTTACAAAAAAAAATTTTTTTAACAAGCTTTTTTTAAAATTTTGATTATATTAAATCTTCTAATAACATTCAATTAAATTATTTGAATTTATTAATTGATTTTAATATATATTAAATATAAAAGATTTATAATATATTAAATATTTGATATCATTAAAAAAAATTAATCAAATTATAAATTTTATAAATTTTATTTTTTATTTTGATAATAATTACAAATTCATATTTTATATTTAAAAAATAATTAAATTACTATATATAATATTAATGATAATATTTTTTTAATATTATTTTTTTTTTCCCGTAGTCAAACAAGTGCATACTGTTTATTAAATCTTTACAAAAAACAAATAATATATAATACATCATATTGCATAAACTATTCTATTGCCTTGAACACCCGTCTTTGACTAACATCTCTAGGCGTGACTTTGGAGATGAATAAAGTTGCTCTCTTTGTTATTTACTTACTTATGGAGTTCGATTCCAAAGATCATTGCCTGCAGTTCATCACTACAGTTCATCATTTCAAAATCTAGACTACTTTTTATATTCCTAACCATTTTCTTCCCTCTTTAATCCATTCCCAAATCAAGATTTTGTCTTAGATTTGTGCGGAAAAGTCTTCTATGTCGTCTTCTTGTGACTCTTTTGGACTTGTTTCTTTCTGATTAAGGCCTTTTGATTTCCTCTGCTTTTTCCTTATCTTATGTATGTCTTTTTCCCTGTATCTGAATATTTTGGGTTTTCTTCCTAAATTCCATAATCTGATACATCTGTCATTCCATAGTTTCTTCCTAACTTGCTTGCAAATATTTTTTGAAAACTTCTTTTGTAGCTGCCTCGCTTTATTGATTTTGGTCTTGACTTTGGCCATTGCTTGTACCCATTCTGATACATCTTCTTTTGAAAAAAGTCCTAAGCACAAGTTTATAATT
>CAJVPV010000869.1:0-18478 GCA_910591835.1 Acaulospora morrowiae
CACTCAGTAAAGCAAAGAGTTTAATCGAAGAGGTTTTTGCCACTCCCAAAACATCCACCCCTCTATGGAGAGTTAATCGACCCCTTGCACCCTGCAGAAAGCTAAGATGGACTCCTCTCCCAGGAAAAGGTTCTCGCTCACTGTTTACTGTCTACCGTTTATGTCGTTATCAAAAAAAAAAATTTTTTACAAATTGAAAAGTTGTGGGAAAGAGTTTTTTTTTTATAATATATATTTTATATAGTTATAATTTTCAATTTAGTTATAATTTTTAATTTAATTACAATTTTTTTTTTTAGATTCAATTAGTTAGGTCTTGTTTAATATAATTTTTATTTAATATATATATATATTTTTTATATTATAGAAATTATTATCTATAAATCTTTTTATTTTTTTTTTTTGGATTTCCTCAGTAGGTAAACATCATTTCTTTATTTAATATTGTATATAACAAGGTATATATTGTAAAAGAAACAATATCTCTTGGATGCATTGCATACAACAAGTTAAATACTAGCTTGACTATTTTATAATATCTAACTAATATTGTAAAAAAATTAAAAATCAATATTAATATGCTAAATAAGGCTAAGTAGCAGTTATATCTACCATCCCAGGAAATTTTGTAAATTCTTTTGATTTTTTAAGTGTAAAAAATTGAAAAGAAAAATAAAAGTAACTATAACTAAAACTAAATCAAATATACTATAAAATCTATAAGTAAAAAACCAATTATTTTCTCTTAGAAGCCTCCAGACAGACTTGTTATCTCATCTCTCTGACTCTTTGGTTACCATAGATAATAAAATATATGTAATATTGTTTGTTGTTATAGTTGTTGATAGTATGTTAATTGTTGTTGTTGTTGTAATTATTGTTATGATACAAAACTGATTTGAACTTGTTTGAGTTTTGTTTTGATCTTTAAGTAAAATTTGATTGGATGATTGAAGAGCACTAATCATTTTAAGGGGTTAAACTGATTCAGTTTTTTGGGTGAAAATTTTTTGGAAATTGAAAATGGCACAACAAATATTGCTACAAAAATATTATATGTGTGGGTTGACTTAAAACAAACAGTAGACCTACTAATTCTGTTTGAATATATGTTTTGGAAAGTGTTTGACTTAGCAAGTATAATGGTGATAATGTATATGGTTTTTATAATATAATAAGGGTAAGAAGGGATGCAAGAGAACTGAAGAAAAGAGAACTGCCACAGGCCTTTTCTCATGCAACTGAAAGATAAGCAAGACTTCCAAGCTTGAATAGACTTCAACCAGAGGTCCTATCCTACTGCATCAGTTGTCTTGAAGGTTCTTGAATTTCTAAGCTGGGGCTCACTTGCGATAAAGAGAGTAAAACATTTTTTATTGCTTAAAATTACTATAAAAGAAAAATTTTTAACAAAACAGATGCAATCAGGAGAGAGTTTTCTATAAATCTTTCTATATATTGCTAAATTATATATTATTATTAATATAATTCAAAAGAAATATCAATCAAAATTAATATTTTAAGATATTACTGTATTAATATTACTATTATATTTTTTAGTTTTATTTCAAACTATATAATGTTTTAAAATAAAAAACCAAAGATAATATTTATATTCAATAAATGGAATTTTATAAAAAAAATCTTTTAAATTTATATTACCTGCAAATAAGTGTATTATTTAATTTTTATCTTTTCTAAAACTATCTAAAAATTTTTAAAAAACTTATCTTACAAACTTATTATCTATAAATTATTTCGGTTATCAATACTTACTACTGTTTTGGTTATTTTTCTAAAATAAATAATTGTCAAAATATTTTATTACTAAATTAAAACAGGATCTTTCTAATAATTTGCAAAAAAAAATACCTAGATATTATAAGAAATAATTATTAAATCTACTAACTAAAAGCAAATATCTTATACTCTTAATAATTTTTAATAATTATTATAATATCAATCAAATAATTGTTGCATTATAATTAGAATTGTATAATTTATATAATTTATATAAAAATTTTAAATTTTTATATGAAAAAAGTAACAGTATCTCTTACATAACTAATTAATTAGTGAGTTTAATATTAGCTTATATATAGTAAACTATTTAAGTTACAAAGAAAAAAATATATTAAAACTAATATATTGTTAAATATAGTACCAAGCAGCTATAAATATCTACTCAGATTTATATATAAAAAGACTATAAGAAGTAAATATTAAAAAAAAAAAAAATATTAAGTAAAGAAATAAATACAAAAAAATTAATTGTAAAGCTAAGGATACTTCGAAAAAGTGTACCACTTTGGTGATTCTATTTAGTTAAAATACAGTGTATATTATTAGTGGAGAAATTGCTTAGATAAGGCCTGAGGACACAATATCTGTGTTATGCACCTAATCGAAACAATGAAAATACCTTAGTAATTACTCAGATGATGTAATCAGAAGTTTAAATAGTTTATATAGTATGATAGTTTATGAGTCATAGCGATAGTCTTATAGCAAATAATCATAGTAATATAAATAGGAGTGGCAAAAGCACAAAAAAAAAAGGAGAAATTCAAACAATAATAACAATAATGCCAACTCCAACTTAATTTAGTAATAATAAATTATCCCTCTAATAGAAGTGTGAAACAGTCGTACAAGTAATAATTAAAAATTACTAAAAGTGGTAATGTGATAGACACGCTTAAAAAGGAAGTTGATAATTAACCTCTCTTTTAGAGTAACGTTGCCGCAAGAGAATCATTCTGGTAGTTACTAAAAGAAATAGTGACTCGAACAATTGACAAAGAGTAATAAAGGAAAGAAGAAAGTTAATTATAAGTTCAAGATTGGCTAAGTTAAATCTATGCCTTAAGTAGAGAAAAGAAGAATAACCTACTCCAATGTTACATGAGTTTTATCTGCTCCAAGCAACAGACTTGCCATTTTCACGTTAACAATACGTACTTATTACAAATAGCCAAGCTACTGTCCAAAATATACAGTAGTATTGATAATATATTTCTTTAATAATCAATTAGTTATAGTAATTATATTGTTATTATATTGATATAATTAGTAATTAATTTATTTGTTGATAATATAATCAGTTTGTTTGTTAGTAATGTGATTTTGTTTTGATAGTTATTATTAAATATGAATTTGCTTATGTTAATCAATATGTAGTATTTTGATAATATGAATTTGTTTGAATAATTGGTAGTATTTAATTAATTGGTTTTAAGATATTGATTAATTAATAGAAGTAAACTGATTGCAGTTTTTTTGTATAAATTTTTTTTGAAAAAAGTTTTATTTTTTATAGTGTAGCAAAATATACTAGATAATAGTAAGAAATAAACAATAGATATATTGCTAGTTCTCCAAGTCAACAATATAAATATTTTTAATATGTGATTTGGTTTTTTGATTTGCAAAGAAAATCTTTAAGAAGAGAATACAATTATTTAATAAGAAATATATATTAGTAAAAATAAAAATATGAAGAATTTCAAGAAAGATTTATAAAAAAGTAATTGTTACAAGTCTTTTCTTATGCAATTAAAAAAAAACAGGGACCTCAAACTTGTTTTTTTTGGAGGGTTTCCCCTTATATGTAAGTATTATTTCTTTATTTGATATTGTATATAACATAGTATACATCATGAAAGAAACAACATCTCTTACGTAGCAAGTTAAATGCTAGCCTGCCTATGTGAACACATCTAATTAATATTGAAAAAGAAATTCAAAACAATATTATATACTAGCTGTATCTGAATAGCAGCTATGCCTATCTACTCAGGAAATTTTGCGAATTCTTTTAATTTTTTAAATATAAAAAATTAAAAATAAAAATAAAATTAATTATAGCCAGAACTACATTAAGTAAACTATAATCTATAGATAGAAAATTACTATTTCCCCTCAGAAGCCCCCAGACAGGCTTGTTGTCCCATCTCTCTGGCTCATCGGTTACTATAGATAATAGAGTATACGTGACATTGTTTATTGTTATAGTTGTTGGTAGTGTGTTAGTTGTTGTTATTGTTGTGATCGTTGTTGTGATACAAAACCGGTTTAAGCTTGATTAAGTTTTGTTTTGATCTTTAAGCAAAATCTGATTGGATGATTGAGGAGCACAGATCATCTTGAGAAGGTAAACTGATTTTGGTTTTTTGGATGAAAATTTTTTGAAACATGAAAATGGCGCAGCAAATATTATTACAAAAATATTGTGTATATGGGTTGACTTAAAACAAACAGTAGATTTATTAACTCTGTTTGTAGATGTGTTTTGGAAAGTGTTTGACTTAGCAAGTATAATGGTGATAATGTATATAGTTTTTATAATATAATAAGAGTAAGGTGGGGTACAAGAAAACTAAAGAAAAGAGAACTGCCACAGGTCTTTCCTCATGCAACTGAAGGATAAGCAAGACTCCCAAACTTAAATAGACTTTGACCAGAGGTCCCATTCCACTGTACAGTTGTCTTGAAGGTTTTTGAGTTCCTGAGCTGGGGCTTACTTGCGATAAAGAGTGTAAAACATTTTTCTTGCTTAAAATTACTATAAAAAAATTTTTTTAACAAAATGGATGTGATCAGGAGAGAATTTTTTATAAATTTTATCTCAAACTTGTTTTTCTTTGATTAGAAATCTTATTCCAATATACCAATATACTTTTTTAATTTTCTTAAAATTCTTAAAAAAAAAAACTCTTTCCTACTTCCCTTTCTATGCTTAAAAATTTTCTTTTTAGGAAATTTTTGAGTTGTCTATTCCTTTTCTTCATCTTTTTTTTTCCCCCTGCTCCCTCTCCCATCTTTTTATTTCCTTCTTCCTATTCTTTTTCTTCTCTTCTATATACTTTTTTTTATCTTTTACCTTTCTTCTTCTCTTTTTCCTTTTCTTTTTCTGCTAAAGTAGGTTTTTTCTTTTTTCTTGAAGGTTTTCCTCTCTAGGCCTCTCTCTTTTTTGAAAACTTTGTCTCCATAACATTACTTATCTAGCCAATTAATTCCTTTTTCTCAAGGATCATATTAAGAAGTAGTAACCTTTCTCAGGATGTGGGCTTTAGAATTTTTTCTCTCTTCCATAGTTCCTTAGAAAAAGGACAGATGGCTTACTTCCTCCAAAAAATTAATATGGCTATCATTATTAAACCCAGCATTGTTTACTGATCAGTGGTTAGACTAGATATGTTTAAGAAATCTTTGTACAACTATTATTATTCGAAAGTACTTAAGAAGTTGTACCTACAGTATCCAGAGTGAAATGACAGCCAATGTCAATACAACTAGCAATAGGCTAGGTTAGTTGCAAGTGTCATGCTAGTGATTGGGAAACTTAGTAGGGTAATATATAATGACCAAAGATTCTAGTTACTCCCGCAACATGAGCTGGTGATAACAATGAAAGTTTTTTACTTACTCCTCTGACAATGTAGGTCTATTGTACAAGATTAGATTCTGGCATTACTAAGAAAACCAATATGAACTCCATCTATAGGACACTTTTGTCACACTTGAAGCATGGGTATGCCAAATTTTTTTTGTGACTTGAAGACAAACCTGTATAAAGTGACTGCAGTGCCTTTATACAAAAAGATACTCATTTCTTACCACCTCCAACACTACTTTGCTTGCTATACATCAAGCCATATTTGAAAAGCAGGTATGCCAATTCTAATCATGACTTGGAGACCAATTTGTATAGATTGGCTATAGCATCTTAATATTATTAGGTATTAATTTACTTCTATATAGCTAGACGCTATTTATAAATATAATACAGAGTTTTAAATTTCCTTTTGTCTGTATTTCTTGAATGGTACTAAAAGAGCACAGGGGTCTGGCTCCATACAAGAGCCTTGCATTAAACTCTTCCTAGCAAAGAGAGACGTATATTGTGCTATTGAGTATTGTACCTTGCTTTGCAAGTAAAAGTATAATAAATATAATAAAGTATGATAGCCATTTGTTCTTTTTTAAAAAAAAAAAATTTCTTAAAATTCTTGTAGTGAATATAAAAGATATATAAAGGACTTTGGGATGTTGAAAGATAAGAAAAATATTTGTTTTTTTAATTTTGAAAAATAATTATTATAAAAAAAAATTTTTAAGAAAAATGTTATATATGAAAAAGAATTTTTTTTACTTATTATTATTTTTTTTTTTAAATTGGCTAAGGGCATTAGATACAAGATATTTATTAATTATTTATTTATAGTCATTACATCAAATATCTTTACAAAGTAGGCTATTGCTATCCTAAATGCAAATTAATGCTATCTGATGATCACTGTTTCCAGTAACCTTGGCTTCTTCTAGACCAATTGCGACATATCCAGCTATATGAAATTTTAAACATCAAGTAAATGATTCACATGCCAGGTGGGACTTACATAGGGGTGAAAATCCTATCACTAGTTTAAACCACCTAATCTACTAGATCCAGTCTTGACTGCATCTGTCATGGGTGGAGTACATTGTGGAATATTATTATAGAAATTGATTTTAGTATTTCATTCACTGTTATTACTGATCCTCGAGATGTACCACTAGTATAGCACAGCACTACCGTTTTCATCACCTGTGAAACTGGCATCCTTGCTTGGATTCTAATTTAATCTTGTAGATTCTCACTAGACTTACTTGGCTTAATGATTTTTATTTAGTCTTCTTACCACTTGTGACTGATATCTTGCCCTTTAGTTATATGATTAAGTTTTGTGGAACACTACTATTGGAATAGATCTACAAGCTTCAGTTTGTGATAGATCAGCTTAGAATTAACCTCTTTATGTTATGTGATGGAGTCTGTTATTACCAGTTTGGATTAGAGTTTGTGGGCTTATTACCAGAGTTAAACTAAAAACCTTTCCTTTTGTAACCTTTCTTGCTTCAACCTGTTTTCAGCCTGTGATTGTTAGAAAGACCAAAGGTTCCATCTTTATGCAGCCTAACTAAATTTAAAGAATAGATTGTCGGCTGATTGGGTACGACATAAATTGAAAGCTGGTCAATCAATTATAAGGGTGATAAATTTTTTGTAACAGGTGGATTGAACCCTAGATCTTTTTCTAGTGACCTATAGAGCACTACCACTGTGCTATAGACCCATAGTTCTTGAGTTTTTTTTACTTATATATTATTTTTTTATTATTTAATATTATAATATATATAATTTATAATTTATTTTTTTTATAGGTAAACATTGTCACTTTATTAATTGTAAAAAATTCAAATTTTTTATATATTAAAAGTAATAATATTTTTTATATAACATATTGAGTTAATAAGTTTAATAATAGCTTGCCTACATTAACCTACTATATAATAAATGAAAATAAATATTAAAACCACTACATATTATAGAAGGTGCTAAGCAGCTATAAATACCTATTTAAAATTATTAGTAATAAGTTAGTTAAAATTAGAGATCAAATTTTTAAACAAAATAATAAATTGAAATTGCTATTTATAAATTTATCTGTGATGATAGATGGAAGATTTATAGTTATGTCTTTTAACTTTGAGTTGAAATTTGAGAATTAACAAAAATAACTATAAGACTTAATTGAAAAGTTTTTACAAGATCAATGGAGATCTTGATTTCAGGTTATGTCTATAGAGAGCAAAGTGTTTGCTATGTTATATCTTAGTTTCTATATAAGATTATAAAGAAGAATAAGTACTTCTAAGACTGCTTTTATCTAAATATTAATATCAGTTATAACAAAAATCTTATTGGTAACTTCACAGGACAATTTGATTATCTGTCAGATATGATCAACTGAGATATTATCTTTGCTAAGGCGGAGTATATTATTTATAGTATTGATTATTTGGATTGTTTGCTCTTTTGCTTCAATATACTCAAATACATGTTTTATGTTTTCAATTCTAAGTTCACATCTTGAACAGAAGTTATCTGAGTACTGTTTTGAATATAGTTGATTAAGAATAACTTGAGTCAGAAGAGTTCCTGAAAAAGGCTTGATCCTAAAGGATATTAAATTACTATAGGATTTATTTTTTTAATTTCTAAGATATTTGAAAGATTTAGTAAACACTTCAAAACTGTAAGGGCTGAGAATTTCTTTAAAGGTTTCCATTATTGATATGCTTTTGCATATTATAAGAATTTTGGTTAGTTTTAAAATTCTCTTTGACCATATAATACTATTGTTCAAATTGTTATTGTTTATTCTTTGATTTTTGGAAAAGTGAGATGATGAAATGTTCCAATTATACATGTGGTGTAAATTATTTTGCTGTTGACTCAATTCCCAAAATTCTCAAAAATAATTGCGTCATGACTCAATTATTTATATGTTTTAATAGTGACTCAATTAATTGCGTCAAATAATTGCGTCAATTGCGTCAAGGATCTATGAATTTCAGCAACATGTATAGTTCCAATATATGGTATTGTCAGTTTTGGATTTGGATTTGATATAATTTATAATTTATAATTTATAATCTATAATTATTTTATTTTATTTAAATAAAGCATAGTAGTTATTTGTTCCTTCAAAAAAATTATTTTATTTTAATTAATTTAATTTAATTTTATATTTTATATTTATTAAAAAAATAAAATAAATATAAAAATAAAATAAATATAAAAAATAAAAATAAAATAACAATAATAATAAAGACCTATGGGTCTTTAGCACAAGTGGTAATGCTCTATAGGTCACTAGGAGAAGGTCTAGAGTTTAAACCCACCTGGTTACAAAAATTTATCACCTTCATGATTAATTGACCAGTTTCCAATACATGTCGTACCCAATCAGTTGAAAATCATTTACCAAATTAAACTAGACTGCATGAAGATAAGACCTCTGATCTTTTTGACTATCACGAGTTGAAAACATGTCAAAGTAGGAAAAATTATATAAGATAAGGCTTTTGGTTTAACTCCGATATAAGTTTACAATCTCAACTGGCACAATAGACTTCGTAATATCACCTCCTATTCAGGTTGAATGGCTTCCTAAATAAGTTGTATCCAATCAGTCAATTTCTCCAAACTGGTACAGCAGACTCCATATAATGCAGGTGGACCCTACTATTCTATTTGATATTAGCACAATCTGGATTAGTGACCCAATTTGAAAAAGAGTAGAGTCACAAGCCAAAAAAGTGACTGCTAGAAAGGTTTTCAACTGTTGAACAGAATTTTTCTTATCTTATATTTACAAATAGTGAGTCATAATATAAAAACCAGAGTATGGACTTACCTACTTGATGTAAATTATACATGTAGCATAAATTATTTTGCTATTGACTCAATTCCCAAAATCCTCAAAAATAATTGCGTCATGACTCAATTATTTATATGTTTTAATAGTGACTCAATTAATTGCGTCAATTGCATCAAGGATCTACGAATTTCAGCAACATGTATAATATAAATTGATATTCTAATAAAAAGGATGAGTAGCATGAGTTAATATTAGCAATAGTTAATAAACTGTTCATGTATAGATATTTATGGTCTTAATTGATTCAATAAAAATCTATGCATGTATCACAACTTAGCCCTTAAAAAAAATAAAATAATAATAATAATAATAATAATGATAATTTAATTTATTATAGTTTATTTTAATTATACTTTATTCTATTTTTGATTTATTCTATTTATAACTTGTTTTTATTTATAACTTATAGTATAAAAATAATTTAATTTATTTTTATATATTTGTAACTTATATTATAACTTATAATATTATCTAAGTTAAACTAATATTCTGTAATCTGACTTGTAAAGTATTAATTATTGTACTATGGACCTATGGATTTTTAATTACAATTTTTAATTTACGTATTTATAATTACTATTTAATTATTATTTCAGATTAATATTGTCTTTTTCTAAAAAGTAACTATGCATATGTCCAAATATATCAAATATTATGATAATGGAGATAGCCTCAATGTAAAAGTTCAATGATAAGAGGTTATCCGATCTATTGACGCTTTGTAACATAATTAGGGCTCCTAATAATACCACTTCGATATCACTTTGATATCAGTTCAATACTTAAATTTACTATAAAAACATATGAGTAAGTCACAACCCATATATTAAATTTACTATAGATCGATACTATTTTGATATCAGTTCGATACCAGTTCGGTACTTTTTCAGAACCTTAAACATAATGAACATTGCAAAATGTTTATATGTTCATATTCTAACTCACATATTTAATATTAAGCAAACCATTGAAACTTTTTATTATGCGATCTTCAGATAACATTTCAATATTTAGCAGTAATTATATATCAGCTTTTGGAAATAATATACGACATTTTCATAATTTTACTTTAGATCAGATAATTTTTTATTAACGAAAATCCTGTTATGCCAAGAAAAGTTAATACGTATACTAAATGATGAGAATCTTAGTTAATATGAATTAATGCACAAGTAATCAATACATTAAAAATATACCTGCACGGTAAAGTCTTCTGTGGCACTATTTCCAGAAAAAAATAAGTGTGTATGAAAAAGTTATATATAGATTAAATATTATGTTTAAATAAATACTTGCTCATAATAAGAAAAGGTCAGAAAGTAATCTTAATACATTTCCCTTAGAATATTCTTTTTCTTAAACCCTTCATGTTTATACCTCAATCTCTTCAAACGTTTAAATATAATATTTCCTACCAGAGTAGAAAAACTTATTAATGCAACCAGCTATGGTGCCAATTAAACAACGGCTAGTGTTCCGATTGGATCGGGTCAAAATCGGATTTAGCCCATTTGATCCGTTTAATATTTTCAGTCTGAGTTTAAAAAATAAAAAAATGTTTGTTCGATCATTTTTCATTTTTTGCTTTTTAATAATTTTTTATTATGTAAAAGAAGCAAAAATTTGTAATATTTTATTGATCAGAGATCCTGAGTACCGGATGTATGGTTTATTTTACTTTTATTTTTTACCTTGCTTACTTCTGAGCGCTAACCTACTGGCGATTTTAGATTTATACAATTAATAAAGTTTCCAAGGCCGATGAAACTTTTCATCGATATTCGTTGTAATGAGAATAGCCGTTATTCTGAAGCCAAACTTTATTATAGTTAAAAATTTATTGTTAAATTATAATAATTATAAATAACTAAAATTTATAATATATAGAGTGAATCAAGACAGTTAACCATTATTCCCAATATTTCAAACGCAATGACTTTTCATACAGTCTTGACTGATAATAAAACTAATGCCAATATAAATAAATGAAAGAACTTGTATGCTAGGCAAATATTCAGCTACAGAAGGGTACTTTGACAAACCCTTACGAATCAGCGGGCGATCTTGCAAACTCGTAATAGAACTTAATATGTTTAATGGTATGTTTGATATTATGCAAACTAACGCTGTATGAACCTGCTGTTCTACTTGAATAAATTATTGCGAGGCATATAATAATTTTGAGAAAAACGGATCATCAAACTCCTTCAATTGTGTTTTACCATTATCTGAATATACTGCTCTTCGTCTCTTTTTCTCTGCTTCTGTAGCCTCCTATGCGTTTTTCTTATTTGCTTGCAAATCTTTTACGGTGTCCCTTTATGCTCTGGTATCAAAATATTTAGGGTTGATTTCCCCATAACGTTTCTGACTCACCAGAAGGCTCATTACCTCAACTTGCTTTGTAGGACAAAATTAAAGTTGGTGATGTATAAGTTAGTACCAATCTAAAAAGAGAAAAATCGTTATAATTTACAATTATAAAATAAATTTTAAACCTTAAAGAATAAACTCATCGCTTTTGCTTGAATATTTAATATACTTGTAATTTTGTAAATGTAGCTAATAGAAAATCGGAGTTAGTGATTTCTACCAGAAAAATAAATATTTTCGAAAAAAAATTGGTTGAGAAGTTAGCAAGTATTGATAATCAGCCAGATCAAAATTGTCTCAAAAAGCTCTAATTACTATCAAATGGATCGTATCGGGTCAAAACCAAACCAGACCCGAACTGACCCATTCGGAACACTATCAATGGTCATTGGTTTTTATATACTTGTCAGCATTTTTGTAGTTTTAAAAAAGAAAAATTCGAAATTAATATCGTTTAATAAAGTAAACTAGGGAATCATGCCATTATTACATAAAAATATGAATTGTCTGACTATTTTCGATGTGACATGGTATTCGGATTTATTCGAGCTCTTAATTTTGTAAATACATTTTTGTCCGAAGCCGAGCGAAGGACATTCTATGTTTACGATCCTTGGTGAAAATATAGGTCACATGTGGATTCTGTCCGTCCGCATGTGTAAACCATTATTATTATTTTTTTAAAAAATAAACTTATTAGTTTCGGACTTACAATTTAACCAAGAGATATACGCGATTTGATAGCGAATCTACAAAACAAGAGTAAACGAAAAGCATCTGAAGCTTTCTCTCATCTAAGAAATTTTAGAGAAAGGCGCAGAATTTGGGAAATAAATTGAGAACATAAATAAAATAAATCTTCGAAGTTACATGTAATCTACATTTGCATTGAAACTTTACTAAACTTCATGTTAGATAAATTTACTGATGATAAAAATTTTAGCAATTCTTTAACGTGATATATCGGAAACTTTATTTTATTTTTTCAACACATTAAATTATAATTTATTTTACTTTATTGTTGTGTAAAAAATTTTAATTTATTAAATACATCGATCGATCTCAAAGCTTTTATATTAAAAATAAATAATTAAAAAAGCTAATCATGTTATTTTCTCACAATCAAACCTGACAAAAAATTTATAAAAAGTTAATAACGTGTGTTATTAAGCAAGCTTAAGACAAAAAAATCTGTAATCTAGTTTCTCCAGTCAAATAGGAACCAGCTCGAACCAAAACCTAACGCCTCATATGAAGCCTCTCATGTGATCGCAACAAGGACCCCAGATTCTGCTGATACAACTTACAGCCATTGTAATACATATGGTAAGATAGCATCGCGTCAATCAGAGATCCCCTTTCGCCATAGCTTAAACACATAACTTTGAATAGTATAACATCTCGGTCAATCCAATCTAGCTCAACCCATCCTCGGTAATCTATGTATTAATAAGAATGATGAAATATTCTGGAGATACAACATTATACAGTGACCTACATACATATCGTGGGTGATAGGAAGATAGCATACTACTGTTGTTCCCTTGAATACAGTTACATGGCACGGAAATAGGAGTCCAGTTTGGCAAAAAAAATAGTTGGTCAAAATTTTGCTTCGACCTGCCTTCTTTATTACCTATCAACTTATAAGAAAAACAGAATAAGATAGTTTTATCGTTAAACTTACATTTGCTTGTTTCTCTCATGCTCTTATGGATTTCGTCAACTCTCTACATGTTTTCATGTTATTAAAAGATATCGTTGACTTATTTACGTGTTGTCACGAAGTTATAAAGACCTGATATATCTGTCACGTATTATTAGAAAATAAAGGTTGCGAAGTATATAAGTATCATATACCCGTCGCGTGTTATTAGAAAGTTAAGGTTGCAAAGTATTTAAGGAAGGTTGCGAAGTTTTTGAAGTTTTTAAGGAAGGTTGCAAAGTATTTAAGAAAAAGAGTGAAAAAAATTTTTTAGGAACCAAAGCATTTATATATCTAATAATTCCCATAGTATCTATTGATCATAGATTGTGTGTAAGATCTAAATATAGAAGGAACACGTTATAATCTGAAACGATACGCGTGGTTAAAATTACATCATTTTAATGTGATTGTTATTTATTTGTTTTGAACTAGCAATTTTTTGTCTGAGGCAAAGCAAAGGACATTTATGTTTATGATCCTTAGTGAAAATCTATTTTCTAGTTTTTAAAAAAAACAAATAATGGACAAGGGTTTATGAATGTCATTATTTTAAAGCAAATAAAGTATATTTCGAGTGTAAAAATTCGAAAGCTTATTAGTATTCGTACTAGCCGCACTTATTTCTATTTTCTATGCGCGATCGTATTTAAAATTATAAATAATTAACGCGGGTTTTCGAGCGAATATGTTATATCGTAAAAAAAAAAAAAAACAACCTTTTGTAATTCATTTATATCATATTAACATAATAAATTTAATCGCTAAAAGCACCTATTCTCATGAATACTTACAAGAAAACATTAAAAATAAATATTAACAAGTTAGCTAAAATAAACGGTCACTCATAAATTCTTAGCTTAATCTATGAAAATTTTGCAGACTGCCGCGCAATATACATTAGCTTAACAAATCTCACGTCTACTTAGCTTAGCAACTCCTGAATGTATGTAGCTGTAGTTGTAGAGCTCCATTTTCAAATTGTGAAGACGTCGGATTCTCTAAAAATTGGCATTCTGGTCCTTTGTATTGTAAGTGGCATGAGTAGTAAAAAAAGTGTATAGTTCTTGAAAAAGTCAAATAATATTTTAAAAAAACCTGCAAAAGCGAAGTTAGAGATAAAGCCTTATGTTAAAGTTCAAGGTAAATATCACTTAGAACAGGATGAATGAGATTCCTAAATCTTTTAATAACAAAATGTTCATTAACGTACAGTACACAATATTTTATTTAATAGATATCACGTGAATAAATTACAAATATAAGTGATCGTAAAACCCTATTATATAATCCGCATTAACCCGTCTCGTGGTCATGAGCACTTTATACTGTAACTAAGGCGGCCTCGTGATGTAGCTACAATAGCATTAAGTTTTTTTATTTATAATGAATTTAAAATACAAATAAAGTACTAGTTAGAGTATCACAATAAAAATGCTAATAATTTAGACTTAAGCTTGATCATTTTCGTTAAAGTAAACTTCGGCACCTCTTTGCTTTAAAAGGCGTATATTCATTGAAACCAAACCTTTCACGTTTTGAATATATGCATCAAAAATCCATAATATATTTTGATGTGAAGTCCAATGTAAAGTAACTTGCGACGTTTGATCATCTATTCTTTTTACATTCCACAAGCGAATAACATTATCCATACCACCCGTTAATAAAAGATCACCCGCTTTTGTATTCTTCCAATCAAGACTGCTAACTATTCCAGGAAGATATATAATGGCTACGCAGTTACCAGATACCGTAGACCACAGTCGCACCGTCTTGTCATCGCTACCCAATGCCAGTTGGGTGCCATCAGGTGAGAAGGACATACTCAAAACAGCACTAGCATGTCCTTCTATAATGCGTGGATTCAGATCTAAATTCTCAAGAAACCACAGACGCACCGTCTTGTCATCACTTCCCGATGCTAGCTGGATGCCATCTGGTGAGAAGATCACACTATTAACATAACTAGTATGTCCTTCCAGAATGCATGGATTCAGATCTAAATTTTCGATAGACCACAGTCGCACCATCTTGTCATCACTTCCCGATGCCAGTTGGGTGCCATCTGGTGAGAAGGTCACACTATTGACATGACTAGTATGTCCAAAAATGCGAGGATTCAGATCTAAATTTTCAATAGACCACAGCCGCACCGTCTTGTCATTGCTGCCCGATGCCAGTTGAGTGCCATCAGGTGAGAATGTCACACTATTAACCTGACTAGTATGTCCTTCTAGAATGCATGGGTATAGATCTAAATTCTCGATAGACCACAGTCGCACCGTTTCATCAGAGCTGCCCGATGCCAGTTGGGTGCCATCTGGTGAGAAGGTCACACTATTAACATGACTAGTATGTCCTAAAATTCGAGGATTCGGATCTAAATTTTCAATAGACCACAGCCGCGCCGTCTTGTCATCGCTGCCCGATGCCAGTTGAGTGCCATCGGGTGAAAATGTCACACTATTAACCTGACTAGTATGTCCTTCTATAATGCATGAATTCAGATCTAAATTCTCGATAGAACAAAATCGCACCGTGTTGTCTGAGCTGGCCGATGCCAGTTGGGTGCCATCTGGGGAGAAGGCCACACTATAAACATGATCGGTGTGTCCCTCTAGAATGCATGGATTCAGATCTAAATTTTCAATAGACCACAGCCGCACTGTCTTGTCATTGCTGCTATATGCCAATTGAGTGCCATCGGATGAAAATATCACACTATTAACCTGACTAGTATGTCCTTCTAGAATGCATGGATTCAATTCTAAATTCTCGATAGACCAAAGACGCACCGTTTCATCAGAGCTGCCCGATGCCAGTTGGGTGCCATCTAGTGAGAAGGTCACACTATTAACACAACCAGTATGTCCTTCTATAATGTATAGGTTCGAATCTAAATTCTCGATAAACCACAACCGCACCATCTTGTCGTCGCTGCCCGATGCCAGTTGAGTGCCATCAGGTGAAAATGTCACACTATTAACCTGACTAGTATGTCCTTCTAGAATGCATGGATACAAATCTAAATTTTCGATAGACCACAATCGTACCGTGTTGTCTGAGCTGCCCGATGCCAGTTGGGTGCCATCTGGTGAGAAGGCCACACTATAAACATGATCGGTGTGTCCCTCTAGAATGCATGGATTCAGATTTAAATTCTCGATAGACCACAGCCGCACCGTCTTGTCATCGCCGCCCGATGCCAGTTGAGTGCCATCAGGTGAGAAGGTCACAACATTAACATAATCAGTATGTCCTTCGAAAGTATGTATAATTTCTAACGTTTCGACATTGTAAATGTAAATTTTCTCTCCGCTAGCAATAGCAAGAAAACGTCCGTCAGGGGAATAGCAGCAGCAACGACAATCGTTCTCAAGATCTATAAAAGGTAATTCCCCGAATTGCACGCCTGTCATATTAGCCTCACTAAAATCTGCATACTGTAACCATGCTCCCTTGAAATTAACATTAGTTAAATCTGTTTCTTTAAATTGAGTAAGATGAAATAAACCGTAACTTAAATCCGCACCGGCGATATGAATGCCATTTAGATTCTTGCCACTAAATGACATTCCGGCTTTATTTAAAATTGTGATTGCACTTGCTGCGGCGATTTCTAGATTAGTGTCTTCTTTTGATTTCTCAATAAAGTGAAAAAGATTCTCTTTGAATTTACTAGTCCGCTGTGTATCTTTTGAATATCCATCATTTTGTGCATATTCTGTTAGAAAGCGAACAACCCCGGGATCACCTAGTATTGAAATTTCTTCAAATAGTGTGGATTTATCTTCTTTGCAAATTTTCTTATATATTGATCGAGCAACAAAATATTCGAACAAGGATTTGTGAATATATCGATATTGGTCGCCATTACGACTTAAAGGAGAGCTGTAACGTAAAAGACGTATCTCTGGATCTCTATACCCAAAGAATTTAGCACGCCAATCGATCTGAGTTTTTGTGTTATCTGCGTCTGAATACATTACTACTACTTCTTTAGTCTTAAACATTTCAACCGCCAAGCCTTCGTTAAATTCTATGCAATGTTTCAGACATCCACGTTCATCCAATCATTCAAAGGCTTTCTTTTCATCCTCTTTTAGTTGAATGTGTTCTAAACGGTCTTTAGATCGCTCAAACCATTTTTCCACAAACTTATTATATAATATTAAACGTGTTATGCCTGCTGAGTTTTCATTCTCCAAGTCCGATATAACTTGAATAGCAATCTTTAAGATAAAGGGATTACTCAATAACTGATCTGAATCAAGAATACGATTTAAAATGGCTTCATAATTTTGGTCATCACATATCTTGTCCTTTTGTTTTTCAACGTATTTTCCGATATATTTACATATTTCCTCCTTAGAAAAAGGAGCTAGCCATATTTCTTGGAAGGAATTGGGATTTCCACGGGGAATAAATTTAGATTTATAATTTGCACTTAAATACTCCGGCCGAGAACTAATAATAAATTTTGATTCCTTCCACTCATAAAGTTTATTTTTATCATAAAATATGATTGGCGGTCTTCGATCCCATCATACCCATCCAATATAAACACGAATTTGCAGTTGTTTTTCAAGTTTTCGATAATTTCTCCAGAAAATCCTAACTCCTTTAAATATTTTTGAATTATTTTCTCATTAGGATTATCAATAGTTGGTAGTGAAATAAACAAAGGGATAAGTTTATTATCTAAATTGTCTTCTAACGAATAATCCTTCCAAAGACATTGAGCAAGATGACGTTTAAAAGTAGACTTTCCCGCTCCAGCCTCACCCAGGAGTAGCAGAACCTTTTTTTCTGAAGTTAAAAAAGAGTAAACTTCGACTTTTAAGTCAAAAGAGTTCGTGGCATTTAGGGTCCACCTTCCTTTTGGTGGCACATATAAACTTAATGCGTTTTTAATCTCTTCGTCTTGTTCAAGTTCATCTAAATATTCATTCTAATTTTTCCTAACTGCGCCAGCGGTTCTGTGATATTTGACATTAAATTCTTGCTTTGGTTTGTTGATGCTTCGTGATACTTCAGCCCATACTTTTGAGCTTCTTTATGGCAATCATCCGCCTTATCTACTTCTCCCAAACTTTTATAGACGTCACCACATTCTAAATATTGAGTT
>CAJVPV010000870.1:0-18477 GCA_910591835.1 Acaulospora morrowiae
AAAATTAATAAAGACTCGGTCAAATACAAACACGCCTAAAATCACCCTTTCATTTAATTACCCAGTAACGGTTACGCAAATCTCTGCTAGAGTTAGCGACTGACTCGCCGTTACACCGTTACAATAGGTTAAATAAAAAATTACAAAAATTATAGTTTTTGAAAAAATTTTTTTTTAAAAAAACTTAATAATTATAAATTTTTTAAATAAAAATTTTTTTACTAATAAAAAAATTACAAAAAATTTATGTAATAATTTTTTTAGATTAATAAACTTTTTTAGCAAAATATAAAAATAATTAATAGTTATTTTTTATAGTTAAAAAAAAATAGTCTAGGAATTTTTTAATTTCAAATATATTTTTAATAATATTCTACTATATAATAATAAAACCTTTTAATTAATTTAATTTTTAAACCTTTAAATAATATAAATATAAATAATATATTATATATTTAATTAGTTATTAAATTATAAGCTAAAATAAAACTCCGAAGATCTTTATAACAGATTGTAAATCTCATTTTTATTATTTTGCGAAAAATAACAAAACGTACTGGATTTTACTTACAATTTATTAAATTACAATCAATACAATTAAATCTCATTTCATAATATTTTACAAAAAACTATCGAAATTGTACTGGATATAATTACCATTTATAAAATTTGTCAACTAATAAAATTAGATCTCGTTATCTCATTTCGTATTATTTTACAATAAAAAAAAATAACAAAAACATACAGTGTTTTACTTACTATCTATAAAATGTGACAATAATACAGTTAAATCTTGTTTCATATTATTTTACAAAAAAACAACGGTAATGTGCTGGATTTAACTTACTCCCTAGATATCACTTCATGTTATTTTACAAACAGATGGTAGTAATTTCTATAAATATTAAAAATTCAAAGAAAATTTCAGTTGTGCAACGATTTGCAGATTACAATTCTTGATAATTGCACTTTTTAATGGAACGGATTTTTATGTCACAATTACTATAATTATGCATATTAGTTTCTATAATTAATTATAGCAATTGATGCATGCACCATAATTGCGAATTAAAAACATGTGGAAATTTTCCGTAAAAATAATATCTATAAGAGAAAAAAACACCTTTCGGCCATTTTTTCTGCCCAACTTATATTTTTTTAATCACTTGCACTTATCTAAAGATCCAGTTAACCTTAATAAATTAACCGGGTCAATATTCCCTATTACAAGAAAAAATCTAAAACTACTCTTAAAGATAATCAGAGAGCTTCCAAAATTATACTTTCACCAAAAGAATTTTTTTTCGACATTATACTAGCTTTTTCAACACATCTAATTATTTTTCAGGAATAACAAACAATTTCGAATTTTTGCGATTGACAACGTATTTTTTAAAATCTTTAACACAGCATTACCATACAGTATTACGATTGTCGGTAAATCAATCTAACTTTAGATTAATTAATGTAATTTTTGATAAACATTAATTAAACCAGTGAAACAAACACTGAACATACAGTATATAGAGTCGACTACTGTATAATTGAACCGTTTCATGAAGTTTTTTTAATTAAACATTCTTGTCAGCTTTAAAAAAATAATTATAAAACTTTTATAGGATTTATTAACATATGGCCTTGCCAACCGCATGGAACGTTTATGACAAATCTACTTTTTTGAATGTTGAGAATGAAGGACTTAGAGTGGTTTACACAGGTATATTAAAATAGAAAAATAGTTATTGTATGAATCTTTGATAGCCTTTAACTCTTCAAAAAAAAAGGTCAGGATAAAACTAGAAATGCAGCCGCAATACGGTCAAATTTTCCTATTCTTCCGAATTGTGGATTATTTTATTTTGAAGTTACCATTGTAAATGAAGGAGACAATGGGTAGGACATAATGTTCGTGTATTCTTGATTCTAATAATCACTTACATTTTTTTATGTATTAAAAGAATTATTGGAATTGGACTGTGCACAAAAACAGTCAATTTAAATGTGATGCCTGGTGACTTGATGTTCTCCTTTTTTATTCGTTTAACTTTTTATAATCACATTTACCAATATGATATTCATCATAATATCAAGGATGGGAGGATGACTCTTGGGGTTACCATGGTGATGACGGAAAATGTTTTCACTCATTAGGAGCTGGTAGAGTGTATGGGCCGTTGTTTACTACTGGGGATACTATTGGATGTTGCTTGAATTTTCTATATAATATAGTATTCTACACGAAAAATGGAGTACATCTTGGTAACAACTATTTTAATTTAAATTTAAAAGGTGTATTTTTTTTTGAAAAAAAAATTATCATTTAAAGGAATCGCATTTCGATGGTTGGAGGGTGATCTGTATCCTTGTGTCGGAATGAAATCATATGGAGGGTCGATAGAAGTAAATTTCGGGCATAAGAAGTTTGAATATGAAGGTAGGTTAATTATACCGGTTAGTTTATTAAAGAATATTTATTAATTTATCCTTAAATAGCGATGAACGGTGAAGATATTGATGATGAATTATTAAAGGGAGGATGGAATAGAGTTTTATTTCAGAATGGTAACAAATTGCCAAATAGGCAGATAGACAGGTTTGCAGAGCTATCAGAATCATTACCCATTAAACCAAATAACAAGCTTTTATTTAAATATCGAGTAAAAGCATATTTTGCTATTGGAAAGCATCATAAAGCGCGAGCAAATTTAGTGAAATTAAAATACCGGACGAAAGCATTCTTTGTTATGGGCAACTATAAGAAGGCACTTGAAGAGATAACAAAAATATTAGAAATTGAACAGAACAACATATTCGCTCTAAAATATCGGGGAGAAATTTATCACATGATGGGAAATTTTTCTGGGTCACTTGGAGACTTTGGCGAATTGTTAAAAATTAATCCAAATGATAAATGGGCTTACGAATCCCTTGAAGAAGTTCATAGAAAGTTTGTATATTGTGTATTTTTATAATTTCACAGGTTACTTATTTAACCATACGTAAAATCATAGGATGTGAGTATGCCATATTTGGACATTATACTGTACATTATTTGTATTAACTTGTTACATACGTGCAAATTATAGAAAGTAAGTGCAGTGTGAGATCATTTTATAATATATTTTTTATTATACTTACTATTTTTAATTAAAAATTAGTCTGTAGGTTTTAATTTAAGTTTAATTTTTTTATTTGTACGTAAATTTGACTAATTTAATATCAATTTTGACTAAAAAAAAAAAAAAAAACTTCCCTGATTTCAGTTTGTAAGTATTTTATTTTTACCAATTCAGATATACTGTACATTTTATATAAAGTTAAGGTGATTAAGTAGCATTTTTTAACTAACTGATAGCAAGTGAGTGTTGGCTAGTCATAAGCACTAAGGAATTTAATGACGTATTTACTGTTTAACAACGCTTAATTATTCTTTAGCTTGTAAGTATAAGTTTTTTAGAGAGTTTTTTTGGTCATATCTAACATTTTTTTTTGTCTACTTAATGGTAGCTTGTAAGTAGTTATTTGTAACCTTCAACTAATTTAACATGCATCAAATAATATTAATACAATTGAATATGAACATTTATAAGCCGGTAATTGCCTCTTTTAAATAATTTTTTTGTTTATTTTAAAATAAATTAACATTGATATATTTTATTATCCCTAGCGAGTAAGTATTATAAAACATTATTGAATGTTAATCATAATTGAATAGCGAATTTTAATATACAATCAGAACGTGAGTATAACAATTCTTGTATATCTGTAACAAGACTAATTAATTAACATCTAATGCAAGAAATTTTCTGCAATTGCATGTCATTTAGTGTGTGAGTATTTTTATATATTTATTGATTATAAAATATAATTTTAAGAAAATAATACTTTATATTTAACGACCTTTAGCGAGTAAGTACATTAAAGTTTAAATTTGAAATAATCATTATGATTTAAGTTAATTTCTAAATTAATTTTCTTCATTTAACTTATAGTCGGTGAGTATTTGGGTTTTATAATTTATTAATTAGCATAAAATTTAATGTTCAAAAATTTCATTTAAAAATTGTTAGTTTGTGAGTATTTCATTCGTTATATTATATGAAGAAAAGATTTTTCAAGGCGTTTTGATTGTTCACGTCGGTATAACCATTACTTTCTCAAATTACCGTCATTAACTTCAGTCTGTAAGTATTTTATCATTTTATTGCTAATAAAAATGACCAAATATTAAATTTAATCACTCATCAATTTATACCTTAATAGACGGTAAGTATCTTGGTTACTTGATATTTTTTAATAAAAAATTTTTATAATATTTCTCTAATCGATTTTTAGGGAGTAAGTAAAATTATTTTTATTATCTTTTTTAAAAAAATTTAGTCATTTTTTTTTACGCTAAATATACATGTAATATCAAATGATATTATCTATTAGGCGGTGAGCATTTTTATCTGCAGGTTTTTTAATCACTACCTTGAATAATGTTTCATAATGCTTATTTAATCGAATTAAGAAAGTAAGTTTTGATAAATAGCGTACTTATTATTGATTTAATAAAAATATTTTTTTTCTAACACTGTTAATAAACTTTACAAGACGGTTAGTTTTAGATCGTAAAGATTTATTAAATGATGTTCGTAGTAAATTTGAAGTCGACTAAACATAAAGATTACTTTCTGAACAACAATCAGGCTGTGAGTACTTGAATATTTGAATTTACTATGATGGTAGATGAAGGCTACATTATGAAAGAGTAATTCAAAAATTATTTTCTTATTTGATATTAGCGAGTAAGTATTTGTTACCAAAAATATTTAAAATAGAAACAATGATTAATATTAAACAACATTTTCATAATAACTTATCAGATTGTATGGGAATTTAATATTTTAATCTTGAAGAGCAAATATTCAGTACATATCTATAACACTAATTTATCGTTGGTTAATTAGACTGTGAGTATTTTTTAAGCATTTTATTATAGTAAATGTAAACTTTCGATTTTATATTTAATTATTATTTCTCTGATCGTTATTTGATTTTTAGACGGTAAATATTTCTATATATTAAAACACAAGGTTCCCAATTATGACATTATTGACACTTCTCCAACTGATCACAAACAAATGTTAGGCAGTGAGTATTAAATAGATTAATAAAAACATGCAAACTATGTGTTATCTAAAATTATCCTTCCATGAACTATCTTTAGACTGTAAGTATGCTGGCGTGTTGATTGTAAACTCAAATTAATAATAATATATCAAATATATGTTATTAATAGCGAGTAAGTATATTTTTTTTGTATTCAAAACAGTCTTTCGACAATCTTTATCTACATAATCTTAACTCTGTTAATTTTTTTATATTTACTGTTAGTGAGTAAATAATTATTTGGATTTCCTTTAACTATAAACGTCAAGTTCACAAATCAAATGACAAACTTAAATTTTAAATGACTTTTAGCGAGTAAGTAGTTATCATTTAGATACAAATTTTTCGCATAAAATCTAGCGTCTTATTTCATAACTTTAATTGATTTGTTAGCGAGTGAGTAATTAATAGTTTAATTTCGCCTAATAATCTTAAACGCGTGTTCAACTACCAAGCAACTTTTCTTTAATTGATTGTTAGTGAGTGAGTGATCACCTTTTTAGTTTATATTTTACTTTAAAGTTTAACATTTCCGCTAATTCCACGTCAAATACAACGCAAAACATCTCTTTTAATTGATTACTAGCGAGTAAGAAATAAATAATTAATATAAAATTTAAATTTAAGTATAAATTATCTGCTAACTAACATCACATAAGCGTTGAACAACGCGTTACTGAGTAAGTAATTGCTTGGGTTAACAGTAATTAAAATTTATTAAGTTCATATTATATATGAAATTATTTCAAGGACCGTTAACGAGTAAGTAAATGATAATTATTGATTAAATTATTTTTTAATACAAATATAATAAGAATTAAAATCTTCTTATTATTTGTAGAGAGTAGGTTTTTTAAAATTTGGATAAGCAATAATTTTAAAAAAAATTAACGGGGATTTACGATTCAAATAATTAGGCGGTAAGCGTTTGATTCATCGTAATTCTTAAAAATACAATCTTCTGGTTAATTTAACATACATACTTTATCCCTAATCTTTAGCGAGTAAGTAATCGTTATTTATATTAATTTAATCTAATTTAGTTAGAGAATTGCATATAAAACATACGGTATATACATTGTTATTTTAAAATCAGGTTCTCGACTATTTCAACAAGGGGAATAGCTCATTCTCAATCGTTGATCAATGTGTAAGTATTTATTTTAAAAATAAATTTATATCAAATTAAAAAAAGTTGATTACCTAAAATAACTGTTATTTGATATATGATTGGTGAGTAAAAATTTGAATTTTAAAAATTTAACCAGTTGATTTTGAGTCTACCAAAAATCACTGACTTTTAAAATTTTATATTAGTAATTTTCTTTCAAACGGAGTCCGTAAGTATTGATTTATGTTTAACTATGATAAACAATGATTCAATAAGATTTTCCAATAGATCAAATACACTTTAAAAGTTTCTAAATACTGTTTTTTTAGTCGTTTAAATGTGCTTACAAGAAGGTTGACAAATAAGTATTCAAGTTTGGTGCAATTTTAAATTCAAACACGAAACATCAAATCACATTTATTTTTAACGATTCATTATGTAATTAGCGTTCGTAAAGTGTGAGTATTTAAACTTTCATGGCAACAATATGAAATTCAATTTTTTAATATTTAATAATTCATAATTGGAGATTGTATTTATTATTTTAACTCACATGCATTATAAATGACCATTGCTTTCGACTATTAGCTCGTGAGTGATTGAAAACTAAAATTCATGCAAAATTTTTAATAATTCTCCGATTAATTAACCTCGAATTTAACATAAAATGAAAGTCGTACATTAACCGAATTAAGGTCGAATATTAGTGGGCAAGTAATTGATAATCTGCATTTATTATTAATTTTAAATATAATACGAGCACCAAAAAGATTCGACTTTGATTGACCAATTATCGTCCGGCGCTACTTCTTTTATCAAACAATAGAAAGTGAGTTGTCAAATGTAATCGTTTATAAAGAACGATCTTTTTAATTAACAGGAACCTAACATCCATGGATTTACTATTAGTTGGTGAGTACTTGCGTATTGCAATATGCAATTATTCAAAATAAATTTTGTATATATTCTAATACTTTTAATTTATTGTTAGTCCGTAAGTAATTAAACAATTCAACTGAAAAATTATAAGTGTAACCTTCCGGTTAATTCAAAGTTAAACATCTTAATAATCGTTAGTTCGTAAGTAGTTAAAGTAACGGACCTCGGAAATATGCTAATTTTAAATTCCTAAGTTAACGTTAAATAATATTTATAGAATGTAAGAAACGATTATTTCTATATTATATTGCTACGTGAATTTCTATGGATTAACACCACGATATCATTTACTAGACAGTAAGTACTGCTCAAATTTTTATGTTAATATACCATGTATATAAGTATTCCATAAAGTTTAACGTTGTTATATAATCCCCGTTAGAAAGTAAGTAAACAAACATTTTATTTAAAGAAGGTTTCGGATAATTTTATTATTTCTTTAACTAATTGCTATAATTTCACGCTAGCCGGTAAGTAGCAAAGAATCTGTTATTTAAATACTCAGTTTCATATAACATTTGATGCTAATTAGATTTCTTTAATGATTAGGGAGTAAGTAGTACCTTACATTATATTCTTGTTGTTCTTAACTTCTATTTTAACATAAAATTCATATGAAAATTTAATACCATTTTAATTTTTGCTAGCCTGTGAGTAGTCGAAAGTATACTTTAAATGCAACAAATTTTTGACTAATACAGTACAACCCACACCTTTATTAATTATAAGCGAGTAAGTAAATAAGAATTTTATTGATAATAATGTATAATGCAAGTTATTGACAATTAACATAATTAATTTTTAGTGAGTGAGTAATAAAATGTTTTATCAGCTACATAAACTCGAATAAATTTACACATATAATATTATGTCAACAGACGGTAAGCATCTATACTCACGATACGGGTTTTATTTAAATATGACGTCTAATAATTTATTTGTTATCTTTAGCAAGTAAGTAAATAATAATTACAATCATATATGGAACATTCACATGTTTATGATAAATTTAAACCATTCGTGGATCTGTTATATTGTAAGTAAATAGGGTTCTGAATCCATATTACATTAAATATTTTCATGATTGGTTCCATTTTGAGGTTTTTGATTATTTTACTTTACTATATAAAATATAATTTCCTTCTATATACAGTAGTGAAGATTCCTCAATTTCAGCTTCAAGTAACAGTCCTTTTTTCTCGTAAATGTTTGAACATTATGATTTGAAATTTTTAAATACAAGTTCTAGCTATTTGTCCTAAATACATTAACTGAATATTATTTAAATTACCAGTTGGTAAGTATTTGAACATTCTGATTTGCATTTATTGAAATACAAGTTCTATCTATTTGGCATAATTACATCAATTAAATGTTAAATTACTAGCCGGTGAGTATTTAAACATTCTAATTGAAATATAAGTTTAAGTTATTTATTATTAATATATTAATTGAATGTTAATTATATTACCAGTCGGTAAGTATTTAAATATTCTAATTGAAATATAAGTTCAAGTTATTTGGCATAAATGCATTAATTGAATGTTATTTATACTACCAGTTGGTAAGTATTTGAACGTTGTAATGCGCAATTATTGTAATATATGTTCTAGCTATTTGGAATAATTCCATTAATTGAATGTTAATTAAATTACTAGGGTGTAAGTATTTAAACATTGATTTGTCATTATTAAAGTACAAGTTTTAGCTATTTTGCATAATTGCATTAATTTAATGTTAATTAAATTACTAGGGAGTAAGTATATAAACATTCCGATTTGAAATTATTGAAATCTAAGCTCTAGCTATTTGTCATAATTTCATTGATTGAATGTTAATTAAATTACTAGAATGTAAGTATTTAACCATTGATTTGTAATTATTAAAGTACAAGCTTTAGCTATTTGGAATAATTGCATTAATTGAATGTTAATTAAATTACTAGGATGTAAGTATTTAAACATTGATTTGTAATTATGGAAATACAAGTTCTAGCTATTATTACATTAATTGAATGTTAATTAAATCTAAGTCCGTAAGTACTCGAACAGTCTGATTAGCTATTATTAAAATACAAGTTTTAGCTATTTGGCATAATTGCATTAATTGAATGTTAATTAAATTACTAGGACGTAAGTATTTAAACATTGATTTGTAATTATGGAAATACAAGTTCTAGCTATTTGGCATAATTAATCAACTGAATGTTAATTAAATCTCAGTCAGTAAGTATTCGAACAGACTTATTCACTATTGTTAAAGTACAAGTTTTAGCTATTTGGCATAATTGCATTAATTTAATGTTAATTAATTACTAGGGGGTAAGTATTTAAACATTGATTTGTAATTATTAAAGTACAAGTTTTAGCTATTTGGCATAATTGCATTGATTGAATGTTAATTAAATTACTAGGGAGTAAGTATATAAACATTATGATTTGAAATTATTGAGATCCAAGCTCTAGCTATTTGTCTTAATTCCATTGATTGAATGTTAATTAAATTACTAGGGCGTAAGTATTTAAACAATTATTTGTAATTATTTAAGTACAAGTTTAAGCTATTTGGCATAATTGCATTAATTAAATGTTAATTAAATTTTTAGTGAGTAAGTATTTAAGCATCGATTTCTAATTATTAAAGTACAAGTTCTAGCTATTTGGCATAATTACATCAATTTAATGTTAATTTAATTACCAGTCGGTAAGTATTTAAACATTCTGATTTGAAATTATTGAAATACAAGTTCTAGCTATTTGACATAATTGCATTGATGGAATGTTAATTAAATTACTAGGGCGTAAGTATTTAAACATTGATTTGTAATTATTAAAGTACAGGTTTTAGCTATTTGGCATAATTTCATTAATTGAATGTTAATTAAATTTTCAGGGAGTAAGTATTTAAGCATTGGTTTGTAATTATTGAAATCCAAGCTCTAGCTATTGAACATAATTCCATTGATTGAATGGTAATTAAATTACTAGTGGGTAAGTATTTAAACATTGATTTGTAATTATCAAAGTACAAGTTTTAGCTATTTGGCATAATCGAATTAACTGAATGTTTATTAATTACTAGGTGGTAAGTATTTGATTTGCAATTATTGAAGTACAAGTCTAGCTATTTGGCATAATTACATTAAAAGAATGTTAATTAATTACTAGGCAGTAAGTATTTGAACCTTCTGATTTGCTATTATTAAAATACAAGTTCTAACTATTTTAAAAATCAATTATATATAAATAAAATTTCTCTAATCAACCGATGATAAACTTCTACTGGGTCATCAGATCGTAAGTATTTGAATTTACATTTTAAATACAAATTTTGACCATTTGAAAAATAAAAATAACCTAAAATAAACTTTCAATCGATTTTTAACTCTGAAATATATGATATAAATTTATTCAATCATTATTAAATTACCAGTAGGTAAGTTTAACATTTCAAGCTATAATTTTAAATTCAAACGTTCCTTCAATATACTTTATAACAAAAATCAAAATGCTTATAATATAAATTTGCAATATATTGTTGGGCCGTAAGTATTTTAAAATATTTCGGAATACTAGGTTCTTGCAAGTTCATGTTTTAGAATAAAAATTCTATCTATTTTAATATAAATTCTATACAATACTTTTTAATTAATATTTGTTGTATATTAGCAGGTGAGTAATTAAATAGTAACATTTTAATCTCACGTCTAATATAACTAAAAATTTTGATTGACTGATAATTAAACTGTTAGGACGTATGTAATTTCGCTTGTATGCACATCAAATTTAAGCAAATTCCTGGATATTGACATTGATTTGATCCCAATTATCGACAAAAGCTCGTAAGTATCTCCATGTATAGTTTGAGCTTTGTACTGTATTAACCATTGAATACGAATTGTTTACATTCATTTTTAACCGATAGCTTGTAAGTAATTATCTAGTTTATCTCTTATAATTAACAATAAATGTAAGATTAATTAATTTCCCTTTAATAAACAATTAGCCCGTAAGTAATTAAGTGTACTGCTTTATGATTTAAATAATTGATCGTTGTCCGTTAATTTAACATCAATGTGTTTCCATAATCGATTGTCAACAGGTGAGTCTTTATGTTTTAATTCGCAAAAATTTAAGTATACGTTTAATTAGTTTCATGCAATAAAATAAAATTACATTTCTAACTGTTATATTAGCGAGTGAGTATTGAGTATTAGATTACATAAATTTATATATCAAATCTAACGTAAATGACGCCATTCTTATTTATTATAGGATGTAAGTTTTGTGCTTATAGTATAAATGTCATATTAAATTTAATAATAATACAATCTCATTACGTATATGATATATAGCGAGTAAGTACAGTATTTGCATTAAATATTTAAAATTAATTTTATTACCAGTGTAACCGGATAACGTTTTCTAATTGATTATTAATTAACTGTAGCGTGTGAGTAACCGAGTATTTTAATTCATAATGATATTAAAATCACATGTTTTCAGTCAATTTACCACATCTTATTAATTAATTTTTCTTTATCAGAAGGTAAGTAAACTAATAGATTATAAAATATATTTTTTAAAATAAACGAAGTGTCTCAAATCTATTCTCAAAACAAACTATCAGAGGGTAATTATTCACCATAGCTTTATAGAATATACATACTCTCTTGATTTTAATATTAATTATAACTTATTTTACCGTTAGAGTGTAAGTTCTATATTCCTTGATTATAAAAGTTTTCAAAAGGTGCAAGCTTTCCATCATAAAAGTTTACCATTTAACACATTTAATTAATATAGCTCGTGAGTATTCGAAGTCCATATTCGGCATAATTATTTTAAACATAGGCCTTCAGTTTATTAATAAACGTAAATAAATAATACTCAAATAACAATTCTTTAACTACCAGTCGGTAAGTACGAGATAGTTTTAGTTAAATAACTCACGGGTATTATGTTGATACCTCTTTAATTAACATTTAATCAACTATTAGCTTGTAAGTACTTTATATTTTGTAGTTATAATTTTTGAAACATGAGCCTTCAGGAAACTAATGTAGCATTGATTTTGTTCTCTAAGACAGTAAGAATATTTTATTTATAATTATTTGTAAATGTGTATAAAAAATTGACTAACCATAAGTGATTAAAATGATATTAGCGGGTAAGGGTGCTATTCAATTGTTTAAATTATGTCATTGTTGAATGTTGGCTTTTGATATCAGAATTAAATTAATTAATTGATATCGCAAATCATTAGCAAGTGAGTATACAAATAATTCGATCCATTAATATGTCGGATAAATTTATGTTTATGTTATATTAAACGTTTTTAATTAATAAAATCCAGACTGTAAGTACTTTTGTATTGTATTATATATATATATATATATCCCACTAATTTGACGAATGATTATTTCGTTAGACTGTGAGTATGAAAAATAACCTATAATTTCAGCTTTTAAGTATCTAACAGAATATTTTTCGGATAAATTAGAAAGTAAGTATTAGTACATTAAAATTACATTTTCTCATAACATACGATTTGATTAATTTGTTTAAATTATAAATTATTTATCGATATCATCCTTCAGACTGTGAGTATCCGTCTACGATATAAACTCTAAAAAATTTCAGCTGATTAAATATTAATAAGCACTTTCCTAAACTCCATTACCAAATCAAATAGACGGTAAATATTTGTAAATATAATTGTCTTATAATAATAGTCCTATTTACTAAATATAAATATCACATTATTTATCAGAGAGTAAGCGTTTCCAAATAAAATTTCGGAATTTTGTTTTCAAAATTAAATTAAATCATAAACACTCTTAATTTTAGACTGTAAGTATTCGAAAATTTGAAAGCGTAGAATAATAAAACGAAAGTTTATCTAATTTTTTATCAAATAAATTAAACGATTGTTAGCGAGTGAGTATTTGAGCATGTAGATTAATTATTTGTATTCGAAATTGTCATCGATTTCTAATTAAATCTGATGAAAATAATACTTAATGGTTAACTATTAGAATGTAAGTGTTGAGTTTGAAAATTTAATACAATTATCGCAAATTTTAATATTAGAATTCTTTGCTCTACTTTTAGAGAGTAAGTGTTTAATGATTACAGTATCAAAAATATTAATTTCTTGGGTACTGTAATTTAACTATCGATTTAATTATTAGCGCGTGAGTATTTCCAATAATCACCTTTGTTAATACGACATTATAAATTTTTGGTGTGTCTTGATATTTGAAAATTAAACTAAATAATAGGTTTGAATGTAACTAATAAAAATGTTCCCGCGTTTAAATAATCTAGATGGCGTGAAGTTTACATTAAACGTCTGGAAAGCGAATTTGATAACTGGACTAGTGATAACAAAGAAATTGATGTGTTTATCCGGAAACATCAACTTAAAGCATTGCTTCATACAGAAGTTATCGAGTGGGTTCCTTATAATCGATTCCAGAGAGTTGAATACCTTGCAGAAGGCGGTTTCGGAAAAGTCTACAAAGCAACTTGGATTGACGGTTATATTGCATATTGGGATTTTTCTGATGAAAAATGGACAAGACAAGATAATAATGAAACATTTTGTCTAAAGAGTCTGAATAATTCATCAAATGACATAAAGAAATTTTTACAAGAGGTTATCTCTTTATTAATATTCTGTATGTTATATTTTTAAATTTATCTGATCCCTCGATATTTTTAGATCGAAAATCAACTTAAATTTAGAGGAAAACGAGCGATTTCGATGCATGGAATAACAAGAGATCCAAAGGGAAATTACATGATGGTTATGCAATACGCAAAAGAAGGAAGCCTTAGAGAGATGCTAAATAGCAGATATCACACATTAAGTTGGAATCATAAAATTGCAATTTTGAGTAGAATCGCGCAGTGTCTTAAGGAGATTCATGATGCTAAATTAGTCCACAAAGATCTCCATTCCGGAAACATTGTAATGCAAGATTTATCTAAACCATTTATCACTGATTTCGGCCTTTGCAAACCAGTGAATCAAGAATCGACTTCAAAAATCTATGGCGTTATTCCATTTATGGCACCTGAGGTTTTAAAGGAAAATAAATACACCGAAGCGTCAGATATTTTTTCCTTTGGTATTATTATGTCGGAAGTGTTAACTGGATATCCGCCTCACCATGATGTTCCGCACAATGATGATCTAGTAATGCATATCGTTCATGGTCTCCGTCCAAAAATTAGATGTGAAGTCCCTCAACTATTGTTAAATTTAATGAATAGATGCTTGGATGCTGAATCTCCTAGAAGACCAACTGCAGCCCAATTAGTCAAAGATTTAGAGAAATATGCTATGGATGCTGATAGAAATTTTGTTTCTTATGGCTATTCACCTGAAATAGTTAAACAAATCAAAGAAATCGAGAGATTTAAGAGAAAATCAGAATTCTATTCAAGAAAATCATTTTCCTATATTACGCATCCAGAGTCTTACTATACAAGCCGTCTCATCGATCAGCAACCTATTTAAACTATGAATGTCTCAGAGGTATTTGTAAATAATTAAATTGGAATTTATTGCAAATGGCTAAAGTTGTGTATTAACTTATTAGATTCCGTTTCGTCAATCTGAAATGAAATTTCGGATACCTTTGATTATTATTACATTATATTTAAGCCATTAAGAATGTTCTGCTAACATGAAATATTTATTTTTATAATCACGCAAAACTATAGCTAAATTTATATTTTATACCTTATTATATGATCTTTTCATAAATTTTTGACTTTTATTTCTATTTAATTTAACATTTATCTTACTTTACCATACATATATTACAGTATCATAATAAATTTATGGGAAATTTTTTATCCAAATTATGGCAACAAATTATAAAATTTTTTATACTATTTTAACCATCGGAATATATAAAAAAGAACTAATGTCATGAAAAACAGTTAATTAATTGTTTCTGTCTGGCCCTTGCTGTGTCACATTGACAATACAAGTCTCTTT
Organism: Acaulospora morrowiae; assembly: GCA_910591835.1. Classification (NCBI taxonomy): domain Eukaryota; kingdom Fungi; phylum Glomeromycota; class Glomeromycetes; order Diversisporales; family Acaulosporaceae; genus Acaulospora; species Acaulospora morrowiae. The sequence continues at coordinate 15,218 of CAJVPV010000870.1, forward strand.
CAAATAAAATTTATACAATGACTCGTTAAAGCAATTGATTACTTAAAAAGAATTTTTTAATGAAAATATTTTAATCTTTATTAGCATGTGTATTCAGTTTTTTTAATAAAATTATATTTTTGCATCTTTCTTGACAAGTCTGTCATTTTTCCTCATTATGTCAGGTAAGTTTTCGGCTTATTTTCTATTTAAGGCATGTAATTTGGTTTGACCAAGTCTTGTTACTAATTCATCTTTCTTTTATTTTCATCGCCTACGCTTCCTTAGCAAGTTCTACCACTTCCTATTATTTATAGTCCTGATTATATTCCTTTTCAAAGTGAGTATTGGGTTGGATAAATTTGTTAAATTTTACTTCTTTTAGAATATCCATTACAATGTCTAATTAGAAAATTTTTAATTAAAGAGCATTTTTCATTATTGTTATTTATTGTTTTAATTTTCTTACGTAACAATATTTTTCCATTATTCCACTATTTCATTACTTTTGTTTCTATTCTAAATATACAACTATTTGTATCCGGATAATAAGTAGATAATTAAGAAAAACTAACCTATTGGCTCAAATAGACTATCTGACATATTATTAAGAAGTCTACTTTAGACTTCTATTATTACTTAATAATTTTATGTAAAGTTAAAAATTATTGCTATCATAATTTGAAATATATAACATATTAAATTATATATTGCAATCATGCTTGGGCTGATATACAGTAACTTGTCTATTAAGTTATAAGAAATATACACTTTAATAAAAATAAATAAATCCAAATCTACTTAATTCAGTTTACCTGTCAATAGCACAAGTTCTCTATATATTATTATAAGACTAATAAATTGCTTGCTTATTAAAAAAAACCAATTCAAAGTTTTAGATCAAGATCTATGGATTATCTATAACTATATTTTATAAATTTTAATTATGCTGCACTTTTTATAAATGATAAAAAATAAAAAATAAAATAAATAAATAAATAATAAAATATACATATACTGTATATACAGTATATAAACCTGTGGATCAATAATACAGTAGTTAGTGCTTTCGGGTTCTGATTATAATATACTGTTTTAACTCTATGTGAAAACAATTAAGCAGTATTAAAAATAATATCTGATATTATAATCGGTTAAATACTGTTTTTATAAAAAGTCACTTTATTATAAAAGTTAATTTATATGCTAATCTAACAAGTATTAACATTGTAATTATACAAGTGTGCAGTTATATAATAATCACCTAGTTAATACATGAAAATTATTGTAAAAATATCTGTAAAAGATATTGAAGATATTCATTTTAGAGCAAAATATTTTAATAATCTTTTTTCTTATAATATATGTGTTTTTTAATTCTAGTTTACAAGAAAAAGTCCTATTTCAATTCAGTAAAAAGTTTTTTTTAGTATTAATTATCATATAAACATAGAACATAAACTCTAGACAACCAGTATTTAAATAAAAAAATACTTATATTCCAATTGGTAGCACAATGTATTTTTTGAATATTTCTAGTTTTTATTAGAATAATAAAATTAAATAACAATATCCAGTTACAGATAGTAATAAAAAATAATCCCTAATAAAATTAGTAAGCTAAGAATAATTTTATTTAATAAAAAGAATAATACTTTCTGTTTTTATTTATTATTCTCTTATATTATAAAAAAATTCAAATAAAACATTAATAATATTCAATTAAGTAATTAAAAATATATTAATAAAATATAAATATATTAGTTTTTGAATTAAAGAATAACAAGCAATATATGATAAATTTCTATAAAAAATTTAACAAATAGTTTTATTGTAATATTTAAATAAACTTAATATATAAAAATTAAATAATAAAATTTTTGTAATTTTAAATAAAAGATAAATAAAAGTAATTTGATGAAGTTAACAATGCTATTGATTAAATCTTTTATTAGATCATATAAAATTTTTGCATATTTAAAGTCAAAAGATCATGCCATATTTAAAATAGATCTATAAAAAAAGAATAAAATAATGAAAATTGATAAAAATCTTTACTGTGCATAAATTATTAAAAAATACAATTTTAAGATCAAAAAGATAATTTGGCAAATTTTGATTATCAAGATTAAATAATTTTTTTTACTTTTTTTTAACAATTTTTCTATTTTTTAAGAATTTTTTGGATTCTCTTTTCGTTTTTTTGTGCCAAGTTTCCATTCAGCTTTCTTTTGAACTGTTATCTTCTTTTTTTGTCTGTTTTATTGGCTTTACATTTCACTTTCCTGTTTACTTTATTAATTGATATCTACTTTTTTCACTAGTAGAGTACTGGAAAAATAAAAATGTCATTTTTTTTTATCTGGATTGATATTCTATAATTGATTGTAAACATTCTGCTAGAATGTGAGAAACTGAGTACTTAAAAATCAAACATAAAGAAAATGTTCCAGAATTTTTATAAGTATTTAGTTCTTTATTTAATATTAAATTTTGTGACTTAAACAAAACATTTTTATTCACAAGTTTTTTATTTGCTTATATTAGTTAATTAATATTCAAACAAGTGAAATAAAAAAGTTTTGAATTAGTAGGCTTATAAGTTAACAAAGATGATATGGCTTGTTAAATAGAAGATTGACTAAAAAAAATAAGATATTAAATTGTTTAGTTACTAATGATAGATTTAAATAGTCAGAACTAATAGCTTTTATGTCAAACAGTCAAATTTCTGTTGCTTTATAGACATTACAAATGGTTTGTAAGATATAAGTTTCAAGAAAAACAGAATTAAAAACTCTTGTAAAAACTTATTTATTACTATCATACTATCATTTTCATTTAGGGCTCTGAAAAAGTACCAAACTGGTATCAAACTGGTATCGAAATAGTACTGATCTATAGTAAATTTAATATATGGGTTGTAACATACTCATATGTTTTTATATTAAATTTAGGTATCGAACTGGTATCAAAGTAGTATCGAAGAGATATCATTAAGAACCTTATTTCATTGTATATTTTTCAAATATCTTATTATATTCTTTTTTTAATTTTGCAAAAGAAATTTTAATAATTATAAAATATAAGTTGTATATAAAGGAAATATATAAAAAAATATATTGTTTTAAATTTTCTTTTCAATATTAGTCGAATGGTTACTGTAGGCAAGCTAGCATTTAACTCATTGTACTTGCATATGAAAGATGTTGTTTCTTTCACGATGTATACCTTGACATATACAAACCAAATAAAGAAATGATGTTTACCTACAAAAAAAA
>CAJVPV010000871.1:0-18472 GCA_910591835.1 Acaulospora morrowiae
TGTATATAATGTATTACATTTACTACATATAATTAATAAAGCCTTGAGGAAGACCTCACTTAGCATTTAAAAAAAAAAAAGTTTTATTTAATTATATCTAAAGTATAATATATAAAAAAAAATAGTTATAAAAAAGAAAAGAATATTAAAAGAAATTTTTTTTATATTAGTACAAAAGAAATAGAAGAATATTTTGGAAGAAATAATTCTTTTAAATATTTAAAATATAATTAATTGAATTCAAACTTATATAGATACAAACAGAAGTTATACTAACATTAAAAAAATTTTTTTAAATATATTATTCTTAAAGTATATTTAATTAAAAAAAATCATTTGTTATTATTTTTAGCCAGTACTGTAATAAAAATTATATATTAAATATCTATTTGCTTAAAAAAAATCAGCACAATAAATAAATTTGTTAAATAAGAATATGTTTTATAATAAATTAATATTTTTTTATTATTTTACTATTAAAAAAATTTTGTTTTATTTAATAATTTAATTAAAATTTTATATAAATTTTTTAAACTTTACAAAAATAATTTTAATATTGTTATTTAAATATAATAAGAAACATTTGATAATTAAAAAAAATTTTTTTAATTTATAATTTATTTTTTTAAAAATTTATTATAGTAAAAATTTATTTTCCAAATAGAATTTATATATAAATTTTATATTTAAAATTTGTAATTATTTAAATTTTTTTTTTCAACTTTAAATTGATATTTTAAAATAAACTAATAATTAAATATTTATAAAATTTTAATATGTATATTATTTCTTTTATTATAAATAATAAATATTAAAAGTATGGTTCTGAAAATTAGAATCAAACAGAATTGCAAGAAATCATATGAGGTTCAAAACATTATTAAAAATGATAGTAGGGTATACTCCACCTATTAAATTTAATATAAACTTGAGAATTAAATACAGAATCAAAAAGAATCATTAGAATTCTTAATTAAAAATTTTATTTAATTTAAATTATTATTTATCAAATTATAAGAAAAATTCAATTATGTTTTTTTTTGAATTGGATTGTATATAAATATATGTGTAATTCAGTAGTATATAAATAGATGGAATATTTTAAAAAGTTTAATTTTGTAATACATCAAGTAATAAACAATAATATAATATTAAATGAAAAATTCTTATTTTGTGATTAGTGTATCAAAGTGAACTTGTAACTTGGGCTATATGACTACAAGAGAGAACTGAAATTTGCCTAAGGGAAGGATTATAGATTAGTTGGTAGAAAAGTTAAAGTAGAAGAACAACCAAATTGGAAACATGCCTCAAGAGTTAAAGGAGAAACTTACCTTGTTGTTAACCAAGCATAGTGACAAGCTGTGTAGGCTTGACAGATAGCTCACAACAATAGAGAAGTTAAAGTGAAGACTGGCCAAATTGGAAACATGCCTCAAGAGTTAAAGGAGAAACTTACCTTATTGTTTATTAACCGACTGATTGTAGTGAAAAGTATTGTGGGTTAGTGACTGAGTCGCCGGATAGCTTACAACAATTATAATTTTACTGTTTACAGAGAAAATAATTGCATTTGCAACAAAATGTAATTTAATTAAAATAACAAATATTAATGAAAATATACTTGCCAGCCGAAAGTAAGAAAATAACTCTGAACAATAAAAACATCCTTGATATTGTAATAGGTAATCGGGTAGTGATATAATCGTTACGGAGATTTATCAATATAAAATTAAGTTGAGGCGTTTGACTTACCCGAGCTATTCTTTATTTATATAATTTTTATTTTTGTTTTCTTTGGATTTCTTAGGGGATAAGCATAAAATAATGCAAAAAGAAAGATGACGAGACTAATGGATTTGACTCTTTGTATTATACAGTATAACCATGGCACAGTCAGCTTTAAGTTTCACGATAATTACGCGACAGCAATCACATCCTAACGTCGCGTCCTACTTTCACCGTAACAATATAAATATTAATAGGATTATTATTTTAACGACAATTTAAAATATAATAATAGCGAATGTCTTATGTAATATATTGCATGTTACACTAAAATACTAACCTAAATAAAAGCTACGGGTAAAATATTTGAGGGTACTGCTCAAAGTCGGACAAAAAAATAAAAAAAGTACTATCTTCATTATTTAGAAAGCAATGTACTACAGTATAAATTTCGTTGTTTTTTTTTTTTATATCCGATTCCAATATTGATAATATGATTTCAGAAGATGCGGAAAAATTGATAGAAGCAGCAAAAGGTTAATTGTTTAAAGTTACAATAACTTATTAGGCAATATTTTTCTATTTTTATTAATCCTAAATGTAATACTTGTAGATGGTAATTAAATCTAGATATTTTCATTGTTTCGTAACCATATACATACTGTATTTGATTAATTGTATTGACCGTTAACGTTTATAGGAAGTAAGTAAATCCAGGAAATTTTTATCAGTTATGTGCGAAAAGAGATATAATTTTATTCTTATTCTTCACTATTGTAGATTGTAAGTTAAATTCGGAATATTTTCATTATTGCTTCGTAAAATTAGATGAATAGGATTTAACTGTAATAATCGTCAATTTTTATTTATATTGTAGTAGGTAAATTGAATATAGGTTATTTATTACGTAAATAATATAAAACATTTGGTTGCATTAATCATTAAATTTTATAGTGGGTAAGTTGAATCCAAGATATTTTAGTAATTTGTTAAGTAAATCATAAAATAAGGTATAATTGTATTCTTTTACGTATTTACTATTTTAGATTGTAAGTCGAATCAGGATATTTTGTTATTTGATTGGTAAAACTATTGAAATTAAAATTTATTATATTTTTATTCTCAACTATTGTAGATTGTAAGTTGTTTCCAGGATATTCGTTTGTTTTTTTTTTCGAAATTACATCAAACGAGAATTGTATTAATCATTAACTTTTATAGTGGGTGAGCCGAATATAGAATATTTGTATTTTTTTTTCGTACACTATGAGATTTAACTGTATTAATCATCAACTTTATAGTGGGTAAGTTGAATCTAGGATATTTACTTTATTTGTTTCATGAAGTCATATAGAATTTAGACTTAATTACATTACTCTTTACTATTGTAGATTGTAAGTCAAGTTCAGGATTTTGTTTCATAAATCAGATGAAATGTGATTTATTATTATTATTATTATTGTAGATGGTATGTTGAATCCGGGATATTTTTGTCGGTGTATTTTGTTTCGTAAAATCATAAACATGAGTTCTATTGTATTTTATTCTTTAATATTGTAGATTGTAAGTCGATCCAATTTTTTTTGTTATTTGTTTCATAAAATTGTATAGACACGAGAATTAATTGGATTAACCATTCATTACTTTTATAGCTCGTAAGTTAATCCAAGATAACCGTATAAAGTGAGATTAAATGTATTTAACAAGAAACTTTTATAGCTCGTAAGTTAAACACTGGACACATTAATTATTGTTAAATGAGATTTTGATTCCATTATTATTTTTTACTATTGTAGAATGTAAGTCGAATTCAAATATTTTTGTTATTTGTAAAATTACAGTATGCTAAAAGTGAGATAATTGTATTAATTTAAATTTTATAGTGGGTAAGTTGAATCCAGGTTATTTCTTCCTAAATCATAAAAAATGAGGTTTAATTGTATTAATCGTCAACTTTTATAGGAAGTATGTTTAGTTCAGGATATTTTTGTTATTTGGTTGTAAAATCATATTGAGATTTAATTGTGTTAATCGTCAACTTTATAGGGAGTAAGTTAAACCTACGATATTTCGTTATTTGTTTAATAAAATTGCATAGAGCCATATAATAATTCTCTTATTCTTTACTATTACAGATTGTAAGTTAATTGATAATATTTTCGTTTTTTATTTGTGAAATAATATGAATTTTGAATTAATTATATCCTTACCATTTGATATTGTAGATTGTAATTGAAACCAGGATATTTTCATTATTTGTTTTGCGAATTATGCAAATTGAGATTTAATATATTAATCAATAACTTTTATAGATCGTAAGTTGAATCTAGGATATTTGTATTATTTGTTTCGTAAACAATATGAAATGAGATTTAATTGCATTAATAATTTACTTTATAGCGAGTAAGTTGAATCCAGGGTATTTTTACTCTTGATTCATAAATCAGATAAAATGACATTTAACTGTATTCTTATCCTTTACTATTATAGATTGTAAGTAGAATTCAGGATTTTTTTTTTATTTGGTTGTAAAATCATACAGAAATGATTTTATTATTATTCTTTATTATTGTAGATGGTAAGCTGAATTCAGAATATTTTCATTATTTTTTTGTAAAACTATATTGAATGAGATTGTATTACCATTATAGATTGTAAGTTGAATTCAGGATGTTTCATAAAATCGTAAAAAAAAAAGATTTAGTTATATTAATAATCAATTAATAACATTATAGCTCGTAAGTTATTTTTATTTTTTGCGTATAATAATGTTAAATGAGATTTAATCTCATCAATATCATTAAATTTTATAGGCAGTAAGTTGAATCCAGAATATTTTCGTTATTTGTTTTATAAATCATATAATGAGATTTAATTGCACTTCATTGCAGATGGTAAATTAAATTCTATTTATAAAGTTATTTTATAAATTATATAAATTATATTTAATTGTATCCTTATCCCTTATTGTTGTAGATTGTAAGTTAAATCCAAGATAATTTCATTATTTGTTTCATAATCACACGAACTAAGATTTAATTGCATCATTTGTTGACTTTATAGTGGGTAAGTTAAATCCAGGACAGTTTTTTATTTGCTTCGTAAGATTGCGTGAAATAAAATTTGGCTACTGTGTATTAATCATTAACTTTATAGCTCGTAAGTTAATTCAGGATATTTTCGTTATTTGTTTTTTAAAATAATGTGTGATTTAATTGTATTAATCATTAACTTTTATAGCGAGTAAGTTGAATCCAGGACATTTTCGTTAATTTTCTTCGTATAATAATATTAATAAGATTGTATTCTTATTATTTGTTATTGCAGATTGTAAGTGTAACCCAGGAGACTTAATTATTTATTTCGTAAAATTACATGAAATGAGATTAAATTTTACAATTTGTCAACTTATATAGCTCGTAAGTTAATTCAGGATATTTTGTTATTTTTTTGATAAACATATCAAATGATATTAAATTGTATAATTATTCATTTATATTGTAGATGGTAAGTTAATTCCAAGATATTTTCGTTATTAGATTCGTAAAATCCTATAAATGAAATTCTTATTTAATATTGTAGATGGTAACCCGAATCCAGGATATTTCATTCGTTTTATAAAATTATACAAACGAGGTTTAATTGTATTCTTATTCTTTGCTATCGTAGATTGTAAGTTAAATATAGGATATTTAACATTTGTTTGTAAAATAATATGAAATGGGATCTAATTGTATTCTTATTCTTTACTATTGCAGATTGTAAGTTGAATCTGAATTACTTTTCGTAAAATCCTATAAATGAGATTTAATTGTATCAATAAAATTTTACAGGGAGTAAGTTAGATCCGGGATATTTTCGTCATTTATTGTATTTAGTAATATATAAATAAGATTAACTACATTAATCGACATTTTATAGCGAGTAAGTTAAGTCCAGGATATTTTCGTTACATATTTTCGTAAATAATATGAATATAATTTATTTGTATTTATAAACTTTATAGCGGGTATGTTAAATCCAGGATATTTTGTTATTTTTCTCAAAGTTATATGAAATCAAGTTTATTTGTACTCTTATCCTTTACTATTGTAGATGGTAAAGTGAATCCATATTATTTTTATTATTTGTTTCGAATCATGTAAAGTGAGATTTAATTCGTATTCTCATCTCTACTATTATAGATTGTAAGTTAAATTCAGGCTATTTTCGTAAGTTTTTCGTAAAATTATAGGAAATAAGATTAATTGTATCAACCATCAACTTTTATAGGGAGTATGTTGAATCTAGAATATTTTCGCTATTTGTTTCGTAAAATTATATGAAATAAGAATTAATAATATTGTTATTCACTACAATTGTAGATGGTAAGTTGCATCTGGAATATATTTTCTCATTTGTTTTGTTAAATAATATAAAGAATTATTAAGTGGTTTAGTCTTTTTTTATTGTAGACTGTAAGTCAGGTCCAGGCTATATATTTTTTTCTCGCAAATCATGATTTAATTGTATTGACTGTCAATTTATATAGTGGGTACGTCAAATTCGAAAACAAAATGACATGAGATTGTATTCTTATTATTTACTATCGTAGATGGTAAGTTTAATCATAATTTTTCTCTATATTTTTATTAAATTTATGGAATAGACAGTATTTCTATCAATATTTATTACTATAATTTACTTGTGTTCTTATTTACTATTGTAGGTTGTAAGTTAAATATAGGATATTTTTATTATTTGCTTCATAAACCATATTAAATGGGATTAAAATATATTATTTTTAATATTTGTAGTGAGTAAGTTGAACTGAACATATTTTTTATTGATTTTATAAAATCATATGAAATGAGGTTTGATTGTATTGGCTGACAATTTTTATAGTGGGTATGTCAAATTTCAAATTCGTAAAGTCAAATGAAATGAGATAATTATATTTTTATTCTTTACTATTGTAGATGGTAAGTTCAATCTTGATAATATATTTTGTTATAATTTTATAAAATTGTATGGCATGAGACAGTATTTTCTATTAACATTGATTACTGCAATTTACTTGTGTTCTTTTTTACTATTGTAGGTTGTAAGTTGAATATAGGATATTTTCGTTATTTATTTATAAGATCGTGTTAAATGAGATTAAATATATTGATTATTAATATCTATAGTGTGTGAGTTGAGCTCAAATATATTTTTTACTGACTTCATAATAATATGAGAGATTTAATTGTATAATTGTATTGATTGTAAACTTTTATAGGGAGTAAGGATATTTTATTATTTATTTCGTAAAATGTGACAATGAAATTGGATATATTAATCGTTATTATTTATAGGGAGTAAGATAAATCCGGATATTTTCGTCATTTATATGTAGAATCATATGAATAAATTTAATCTTATTCACAACCATTATAGATTGTGAGTCTAAAATATTTTTGTCTGTTTCCTATAATCCTAATAAAGGAAATCTAATTGCATTCTTTTTTTTTATTGTAGATGGAAAGTTATATTTTTTTTCTTTATCCGTAAATCGTATTAATAAGGTTTTATTGTATTTTATTCTTTACTATTATAGACAGTAAGTAAAATTTAGGATATTTCGCTATTTTTTTCGTAAAGGCATAAATATAATTGTATTAACCACAAACTTTCATAGAGAGTAAGTTGAGTCCAGAATATATTTCATTATTTATTTCGTAATTTCATAATAAATAAGATTTAATTATATTAATTGTCAATTTTTTTATAGGAAGTAAGTTCAATATAAGATATTTCGTTATTTCTTCAGTAAATCATATAAAACGAGATTTAATTGCATTATTCACAACATTTATAGAAAGCAAGTTGATTTAGGATCTTTCCGTAATTTATTTTTTAAACGATATTAAATAAGATTTAATGCATCAAGCATCAATTTTTATAGAGGGTAAGTTGAATATGGGATATTTTTGTTACTTGTTTTGTAAATAATGTAATTTAATTTAATTTAATTGTATTCTTATTCATTATAATTGTAGAATGTAGGTGTATTGTCGTTATCTTTTATATAAAATTACATGAGAATTGACTGCATTCTTATTCTTTATTATGTAGATGGTAGGTTAATCCAGGATATTCTCATTTTTGTAAAATAATATGAAATAGAAATATATTAACTGCCAATTTTTATAGAATGTAAGCTAAAATACAGGATATTTCATTATTTGTTTCGTGATTTATATGAAGTATGGTTTAATAATATTAACAATCAATTTTGTAGCTCGTAAGTTAAACCTAGGATATTTCGATGTTTTTCGTAAATTATATGAAATGAGATTCATTTGTGTCATTATCAACTTTTATAGGAAGTAAATTGAATTCATAATACTTTTGTTACAGTATTATTAGCAAATCATATGAAATGAGATTTAATGTGATAAACATCTATTATTATAGAGAGTAAGTTAAATCCAGGATACTTTCTGTATTTGTTTCGTGATTAATGATTTAATTGTATTCTGATCTTTATCATGTAGATGGTAAGATGAATATAGAATATTTGTTATTTTTTTCGTAAATCATATGAAATGAATTTTAATTATATTTTTATTCTCAACATTGCAGATTGTAAGTTGAGTCTAGAATGATTCCGATCTGTTTCGTGTAAAATAGTAATGAGATTAATCGTATTCTTATCTTTGCTATTGTAGATAGTAAGTTGAATTCGAAATATATTTTTATTTATTTTGTAAAATCATATTAATGAGATTTTTTATTCTTATTCTTTACTGCTGTAGATAGTAAGTTGAATTCAGAATATTTTCATTATTGGTTAAAAATATTATTAAATATAATTGTAAAACTTACCATCTTTTATAGGGAGTAAGTTAATTCGTTGTCATTGTTTGTAATTTTATGTTGAATAAAATTTAATTATATTGATCACTTTACAGGGAGTAAGTTAAACAGAATATTTCGTTGTTTCGTAAAATCATATAAAACGAGATTAATTGCATTACCATCAACTTTATAGAGAGTAAGTTGAATTCATGATGTTTCGCATTATTTCGTAAATTATACGAAATGATATTTAATTGCATCAAACATCAATTTTTATAGGGAGTAATTAAATCTAGTATATTTTTGTTACTTGTTTTGTGATTAATATAAAATAAGTTTAATTGTATTATTTATATCATGGCAGAATGTAAGTTTGAACCCATGATATTTTTGCTATTTGTTATATAAAATCATGAATTAATTTTACTTTTATTCTTACTATTATAGATGGCAAGTTAAATCCAGGATATTTTCGTTATTTTTCCGTAAAATAATATGAAATAAAATTGTATTAACCGACAACTTTTGTAGAGTGTAAGTTGAATCCTTGATACCTCGTCATTTATTTTATTTATTTGTATTAATTAACAATTCTTGTAGGGTGTAATTTAAATTTAGGATATTTTGTAATTTGTTACTTAAAATCATGAATGTGATTTTGATTGTATTACCATCAACTTTTTTTACAGGGCGTAAGTTAAATCTAGAATCGTTTTGTTAATTGTTGCGTAAAATTATATTAAATGAGGTTTCATCGTATTCATTGTCAACTTTATAGCACGTAAGTTAAACCTAAGATCTTTCGTTACTTATTTCATAAATTATATGAAATTATATTTAATTGCATTAATCATTTATCTTTAAGAGAGTAAGTTAAATCCAGGATATTTTGTCTTTTTCATAAAATCCCAAATGAGGTTTAATTGTATTGCTGTTGGATTTTATAGACTGTAAGCTGAATCCAGGATCTTTTTGTTATTTGTTTCATAAATCAATCACGAGATAAATTTAATTGCATATTATCTACTTTATAGATCGTAAGTTGGGTTTAGTATCTTTTCTTTTAAAAATATTATATGAAATTATACTAATTACATTAAAAATTTATTTTTTTCAGAGAGTAAGTTGAATCTTAGATATTTTTGTTGTTTTGTGAGGAATATCAAATATGATTTTGATGAATTTTATTTTGCAATTATAGATTGTAAGTTGAACTCGAGAGGTTTTTATTTATTTTGTAAAATCATATGAACGAGATTTATTCTTTACTATTGTAGACGGTAAACAAATTCGGGATACCTTCGTTATTTGCTGCGTAAAATAAAATAGAGTATGATTATATTAATCGCCAACTTTTGTAGAATGTAAATTGAATCCAGAATATCTCGTTATTTTTGTTTTGTAATTTAATACGAAATCGTATTAATTGTAATAATTTTCAATTTAATAGTTCGTAAGTTAAATTTAATATATTCTCTATTCTTCCGTGAAATTATTATACGAGATTTAATCGTATTGTCAAATTTATAGTGAGTCAGTTGAATTCAAAACTTTTATTTGTTTCATAAAATAATATGCATGTGATTTACTATACATACAGCATATTGTTAACTTTATAGCTCGTAAGTTAAATCTAAGATCTTTTTGTTATTTGTTTAATATATTATATGAGATTATATTAATTGCATTAAAAATCCATTTTTACAGAGAGTAAGTTGAATTCAGGAGATTTTTGTTGTTTAATAACAATACGAAATGTGATTTGATATACAGTATTTCTTTACCAATGTAGATTGTAAGTTAAATCCAACACATCTTTTTTATTTATTTCGTAAATCATATAAATTGTATCCTTATTTTTTACTATTGTAGATGGCATGTTAAATCCAAGATATTTTCTTTATTTGTTTCGTATATAAGATGGATTATAATTATATTATCGCCAACCTCATAGAACGTAAGTTGAATTCAGGATATCTATTCCATAATTTTATATAAAATGAGATTTACCGTCATTGTAATAACCGACAATTTTTATAGAATGTAAGTCAAATATAGGATGCTTCATTATCTTTTTCGTAAATTATACGAAATAAGGTTTGATTGTATTTATTGACATTTTTATAGGGAGTAAGTTGAATCTATAATCTTTTCTTTATTTGTTTCATAAAATAATATGAACTTGAGATTCAATTGTATATTGTTAACTTTACAGCTCGTAAGTCGATCTAGGATCTTTCTCGTTAATTGTTTAATAAATTGATAATTGAATTAAAAACCAATTATTATAGAGAGTAAGTTAGATCAAGGATGTTTTTTTGTTCCTTAGATAATATAAAATAATATTCAATGTATTTTTCTTTACTATTTTAGATGGTAAGTTGAATTCGAGGTATTTTCTTTATTTATTTTGAATAAAATTATATGAAAGAAAGCTACTATAATTGCATTTATATTCTTTACTATTGTAGCTGGTAGGTTAAATCGGAAGGTTTTTGTTATTTTTTTCGCAAAATATTATGGATTACAATTGTATTAATCGCCTTATAGCACGTAAGTTCCATCCAGGACATCTCGTTATTTATTTTGTAATTTCATAAAATAGGATCAATTTTATTAATTGTCAATTTTTATAGCTCGTAAGTTAAATTCATAATATTGTTATTTATTTTGTAAAATCATTAAATAAGAATTAATTACACTATTATCAACTTTATAGTGAGTAAGTTGAATGCAGAATCTTTACGTTATTTGTTTCACAAAATCATGAAATGAGATTTAACTGCATTAAACATCAATTTTTATAGCTCGTAAGTTGGATCTAGGATATTTTTTTCATTTTTTCACACAAATAATGTAAACTGTGATTTAACTATATTCTTATGTTCAACAGTTTCTGCTTGTGAGTTAAATTTTAGACATTTTCTTTTATTATTTGACAAATATATTTTAATGAGATTTAACTGTATGATTATTCTAGACAGTAAGTTGAATTCAGGATATTGTTGTAATTGTTTTTGTAAAATAATATGTATTAATCGATAACTTTAATAGTAAGTAAGTTGAATCAAGGATATTTCTTAATTCCATATGTAATGAGAATTATATTATATGAAATAAGATTTAATTGTATCATTTACTAAACTTCCGTAGAAAGTAAGTTAAATCCAGGACATTTTTTTACTTGTGTAAATAATATAAAATTTAATTTAATTTTATTATTATTTTAACTATTTTAGGTTGTAAGTTAAATCCAAGATATTTTCTTTATTTCGCAAAATAATATGGATGAGATTTAATTAAATTATTTATTGTGGTTTAATTGGATTCGAATTTATAAATGTTATAGATTGTAAGTTGAATCCGAGATACTTTCTTTATTTATTTCGAAAAATCATATAATGTTTAATCGAGTTCTTATTCTTTACTATTGTAGATGGCAAGTTAAATCCATTATTTGTTTCGTAAAATGATATAAGTATAATTAAATTATTCGTCAACTTTATAGAGAGTAAGTTGAATCCTGAATATCTCGTTATTCTTTAATTTTAAATAAAATGGATTTAACTGTATTGACAATTCTTAGAGTGTAAGTCAAATATAGAATATTTTATTAACTGTTTTGTTAAATTATATGAAATGATATTTAATAATATTATAATCAACTTTTATAGGGAGTAAGTTGAATACTGTAATGAATCTTTTCGTTATTTGTTTTATAAAATAATATGAAATGGGATTTAACTGTACATTACGTATTAACTTTATAGATAGCAAGTTTAATCAAGAATTTTTTCGTTATATGTTTAAAAATTATATGAAACTGTGCATATTAAATTAAAAATTACTTTTTATAGAAAGTAAGTTAAATCAGGGATATTTTTGTTACTTGTTTCGTAAATTATACAGTACAATGTAATTTAGTTGTATTATTATTCTTTGCCATTGTAGAATGTAGGTCTGTTTTTGTTACTTGTTATATACAGTAACTGTATTTAATTGTATTCTTATTCTTTACTATTGTAGGTGGTAAGTTAAATCTAGGATATTTCGTTATTTTTTCGTAAAATAATATGGAGTATAGTTATATTAATCACCAACTTTTATAGGATGTAAGTTGAATCCTGGTGATCTTATTATTTATTTTGTAAATTCATGAAATGAGATTAATTACATCAATCACTAATTTCTATAGTTGGTAAGTTAATTATAGGATTCTATATTTGTTTCGTAAACAATATTTAATTTTATTGTCGTCTTTCATAGATGGCAAGTTGAATCTAGGATATCTTATTACTTGTTTCGTAAAGAATATACTGTAAACCATATTAATTGTATTCTTACTTTAACTATATTAGAATGTAAGTTGGGCTCATAGTATTTTCTTTATTTATTTCGCAAAGTCATATAAATGACATGTAACTGTATTATTATTCTAGATAGTAGGTTGAATTCAGGATATTTTGTTATTATTTTTTTGTAAAATAACATGAAATTAAATGAAATTGCATTAATCGCTAATTTTTATAGTGAGTGAGTTGAATTCAAAGAGATATTCACAATTCCATATGAAATGGAAATTATATGAAATAAGATATATTTACTGTATATTAATCATCAAACTTTCATAGAGAGTAAGTTGAATCTAGAATATTTTTATTTGTCTCGTAAATAATATAAATTGTGATTTAATTGTAATCATATTAACTGTATTAGGTTGTAAGTTGAAGCCGAAACATTTCTTTATTTATTTTGAAAAAATAATATAGATGGTATTTAATTGTATTCTTATTCTTTACTATTGTAGATGGTAGGTTAATTCCAGGATATTTTCGTTATTTGTTTCGTAAATAAGATAGACGACTAATTATATTACGCCAACTTCGTAGAGCGTAAGTTGAATTCGGGATATCTATTTCATAATTTGATATAAAATAAGATTTAATTTTATTTATTGACAATTTTTAGAGTGTAAGTTGAATTCATTATATTCGTTATCTGTTTCCTAAAATCATATGAAATGAATATTTGATTGTATATTATGAACTTTTATAGTGAGTAAGTTGAATCCAGAACCTTTTTGTTATTTTTCGTGAATCATGGAACATCTAATTGTATTATGGTCAACTTTATAGAGTGTAAATTGAACCTAGGATCTTTTCGTTATTTGTTTAACAATCATATGAAATTTGATTTAACCGCATCAAAACATTAGTTTTTATAGAGAGTAAGTCGAATCATGACATTTTTGTTTATTTTTAAATTAATAGGAATGCATTCTTATTCTTTATCAACATAGATTGTAAGTTGAATCCGAGATATTTCTCTATTCAGCAAAATAATATGAATGATGTTTAATTGTATTTTTATCCTTTTCTATTGTAGATGGTAAGTTAAATATAGATATTGTTTCGTAAAACAATATGAAATGAAAATGCATTAATAGTTAACTTTTATAGACAGTAGGTTTAATCCATGATATTTCACTATCTATTTGTTATTTCACGAGACCAGATTATTGCATAGTTGTTAATTTTTATAGATCGTAAGTTAAATTCAGGATATTTCGTTATTTATTCCGTAAATACAATTTAACTATTTGTCGTCAACTTTATAGTGAGTAAGTTGAATCTAGTATTTGTTCATTTTCTTCGTAAAAGGGAATTAATTGCATTAAACACATTTTTGTTACTTGTTTCGTAAATAATATAAATTGAGATTTAATTGCGTCCTTACTTTTACCACTGTAGATCGTAAGTTAAATTAAACCCAGGATATTTTCATTTTTTTTCGTAAAATTATATAAATGAAATTTAATTGTATTAATAATCAACTTTTATAGGGGGTAAGTTGAATCTAGGATATTTTCTTATTTACTGTATTTCGCAAATCAAATGAATCAAATTTAATTATGTTCTTACGCCTTACTGTTGTAGATGGCAAGTTAAATCGAGAATGTCGTTATGTGTTTCGTAAATCGTATGGATGAGATTTAATTGTATTTTACTCTCAACTATTATAGATTGTAAGATAAGTTCTTGATATTTTCGTTTTGTTTCATAAAATAATGCGAAATAAGATTTAATTGTAGTATTTTTTTACTATTTTAGATGGTAAGTTAAACCCGAAATATTTTCTTTCTTCATAAAATAACATGAGTGAAATTTAATTTTCATTTTTACTATTGTAGATGGTAAGCTGAATCCAGGGCATTTTTTGTTATTTGTTTCATAAAAATAATAATAGGTTTTCTATTAATTTCCCACTTTACAGAGAGTAAGTTGAATCCTGGATATTTGTGATTTATTTTTGAGATCTCATAGGAAATGGGTTTAATTATATTGCTATTAATTTTTAGCTCGTAAGTTACATTTCGTTATTTACGTATTTCGTAAAATTATAAATAATATTTGATTGTATTATCGTTACCTTTTATAGGAAGTAAGTTGAATTCTGAATCTTGCTTCTATTTTTGTGAAATGTAATTTGATTGTATTTAACGTAAATTTTTATAGAGAGTAAGTTGAATATAGAATACTCTTTGCGCTTGTTTTGCATATAATATTAAATATGATCTAATGGCATTCTTATTCTTCTTCATTATAGAATGTAAGTTGAATCCAGGATATTCTGTCATTTAAATTACGTCAATGATGTTTAATTATATTATATTCTTTACTACTTTAGATGGTAAGTTAAACACTGGATGTTCTCATTATCCCATTGTATTAAATGAGATTTAATTGTATATTAAATCAATTTTTATACTGTAGAGAGTAAGTTAAATCTGGGATATTTTTGTTAAATGAAATGAAATGTAATTTATAGAATTTTTATTCTTCACGATTATAGAATGTAACTTGAATCCAGGATATTTTTGTAATTTGTTATATAAATAATATGAAAAAGGTTTAATTGACTGCATTAACTTTTGTAGCGAGTAAGTTAAACTCAGGGTATTTTCGTCATTTCGTTCATAAAATTGTATTAAACGAGATTTGATTGTATTAAAAATTTACTTTTATAGATAGTGAGTCGAATTTAGAATATTTACTTAGATACTATATATATAATTATATTAATTATTACTTTATTGTAGATGGTAAGAATATCTTCGTTATTTATTTTTTAAATGATGAAACGTGATTATTCTTTACTTTGTAGATGGTAAGAATATTATTGTTATTCTTTCGTAAATCTTAAAAAAATAAGATTTAATAGCATTCATATTTATTATTTCAGATGGTAAGAATATCTTTGCTATTTGCTTCATAATCCATGCGAAATGTGATTAATTTTATTATTGCTAACTTTTATAGAGAGTAAGTTGAATCCAGGATATTTTTTATATTTGTCGTTAATCGAATGAAATAAGATTCAATTGTTCTTAATTTTTATTATTGCAGATTGTAAGTCGAATCTAGGATATTTTGTTATTTGTATCTTATAATCATATGAAATAAGAGTTGATTGTATTGATCATCAACTGTATAGGGAGTAAGTTGAACAAGATATCTTCTTATTTGTTTTTTAAAACAATCAATGTTACTTACTGCAGTGTTATATTACCAATCTTTATAGTGCGTAAGTTGAATTTTAGATATATTTGCTTCATAAAATTATACAAATAATATTAATTGTATTTGTATTTTTTACTATTGTAGAGAGTAAGAACATTTTCATTATTTGTTTTGTAAAATAATATGAAATGAAATTTAATTGCTCCTATTATTTGCTATTGCAGATGGCAAGAACATTTTATTATTCGTTTCGTTAATTATATAAAATAAGATTTAATGAGATTTTATCCATAATATTGTAGAGAGTATGAATATTTTCATTATTAGTTTTGTTAAATCAGTTAAACCATATAAAATAATATTTAAATGTATTCTTGTTCAATACTATTGTAGATGGTAAGAATATTTTCGTTGTTTTGTGAAATAATATGAAATGAGGTCTAATTATATTCTTATTCTTAATATTGTAGATTGTAAGCTGAATCCAGGATAATTTCGTTATTTCTTTTATAAATTATATAAACGAGATTTGATAGCGTTCTTATTATTTACTATTGTAGATTGTAAGTTAAATTGGAAATATTTACGTTATTTGTGTCATAAACCATGAAATTATACTAACAATCAACTTTTATAGTGAGTAAGTTGAATCCAGGATATTTGTTTATTTGCTTATAAAATATTAACTGCATTAATCATCATAGTTCGTAAGTTAAATTTAGACATTTTTATAATGTTTTGAAAAATCATATAAAACGAAATTTAATTGTGTTGATCGTTGATTTTTTTTTTATAGAGAGTAAGTTGAATCCGAGATATTTTCAGTGTTTTATTTCGTAAAATTATATAAATGAGATTGGTTTTATTATTTTATAGCTAGTAAGTTAAATCCAGGATATTTTTATTAAATGTTTTCATAAAATCATATGAATGAGATATAATATACCATTAATTTATCAACCTAATAGAGAGTAAGTTAAATCAAGGATATTTAATTATTTGTTCTGTTAAATCATAGGAAATGTGATTGTGCTAATTTACAACTTTCATAGCTCGTAAATTAAATCAAGGATATTTTCTTTATTCGTTTTACAAAATTATATAAAATGAGATTTATTGTTATTCTTTACTTTGTAGAAGGTAAGTTCAATCAGAATATTTTCGTTACTTTTTTTGTGCAATAATATGAATGGATTTAACCGTATTATCGTCAACTTCATAGTGGGTAAGTAAAATCTAGCATAATTTGTGATTTATTTATTAAACCATATGAATGAAGTATGATTGTATTATTCTTCACTTTGTAGATGGTAAGTTAAACTCTGATATTTTCTTTATATTTCATAAAATTACGTGAATATGATTTGATTTGAATTCTTACTCTTTGCTATTGTTGTAGATTGTAAGTTGATCCTGAATCATTTTATTTATTTTGTAAATTCATAAGATGAGGTTTAATTATTTACTATTATTATAGATAGTAGGTTGAATCTAGATATTTCGCTATCTGGTTCGTAAATTATAAGGAACGAGATTTAACTGTTTTCTTTACTATTGTAGGTTGTAAGTGAATCCAGAATATCATTTTTATTATTCCGTAAATCATGTAAAATTAGATTTAATTGTATTAGCGTCAACTTTATACGTAGTGAGTAAGTTGAATCTAGAATCCATTTATTTTTTCGTAAATTTTTATGAAAGAGATTTAATTGTATTCTTATTATCTTTTTTGTAGATTGTAAGTTAATCGAGATGTTTCGTTATTTGTTTAATAAAAGTATGTGAATTAGATTCACTTATATTTACTCTTTACTATTATAGATGGTAAGTTAAATTTAATAATTTATAAATTCATATAATATGATTTAATTATATCCTTGTTCTTTACCACTAGATCGTAAGTTTAATTGAGGATATTTTTATTACCTTTTTCATAAAATTATATGAAATGAGATTTAATTACATTCTTATTTGTGCTATTGTAGACGGTAAGTTTAATCTAGAATATTTTCATTATATTTATTGAAAAGAATCATATTAAATGAGATTCTGTTGTATTCCTATTTTTAGGCGGTAGGTTGAATTTCGTTTTTTGTCATATAATAATATGAATGTAATTTAATTATATATTAATCAACTCTCATAGCTCGTAAGTTGTTCCAGAATATTCTTATTATATTTAATAAGATCATGATATTTAATTGTATCAATCGTCAACTTTATAGTGAGTAAGTAGAATCCTGGATATTTTTATGTTTCGTAAAATTGCACGAAATGAGGTTTTAATCGTTAATTTTATAGCTCGTAAGTTGAATCGAGGATAGTTCGTTATTTTTTGCAGTAATACGTAATAACATTTGATTGATTAATCGTCAACTTTCATAGAGGGTAAGTTAAATCGG
>CAJVPV010000872.1:0-18461 GCA_910591835.1 Acaulospora morrowiae
TTGTTGAAACAACACCTCTTTCGACTTACCTTGTGCAAGACGAAGCACTCGAGTGTTGGCCTGATTCGGTTCAGAAAAGAATCATCGAATCCAAGTTCCCAAATTCTCTATTGATTTCTCACACTTATAATGCTTATACACTTGTTAGAGACGAGCTTGAGGTATATTTTATGTGCCAAACTTTTTTATCTGTTCATTAAATTCAAAATTAATTGATTTATTAATTGAATGATTGATTTACCACTTATCAATACTATTTTATAGAAAATTCAGTCCGTGAAACGGCGTCAAGCTGAAGAAAAAGTAACCCAACGTAGAGTTGTAACACGTGCTAAAACTAAAGGAAAAGGAAAAGCCATTTTTGATTCCATGTAGTTGACGCCCGACTTTTCTTTGCTTTCCTACTAATCTTGGTATTTGTATTCTTGAACATTTTATGAAATTTGAAAAATAAATACTTGTTTATATTAATGAATACTTGTTAAAAAATTTTTGTGTACACCACATGGTTTTATAGAATGTTTGTAAAAGAAATTTTATCTTATCGCATGTCTTTTCAAAGAATAATAACATTTGTTGTAACGTAAAAAAGTATTGACCCATTAAGTGGTTACGATTGTAGCTTTCTTTTTCTTCTCATCGGGCACATACGCCACCGAAATTTTGACACATCTGCCAAGTGCTATTCCCGGTAACCAATAGGTTGCTCTCGTTGAAATCCATAGTTCTGAAGACACGCATAAACATTGCTTTTAATTGAAGTTACCAATACATGTAATTTTACGAAATAACCTACGATCCTCAATAGCAAATATTATAAATTAGGAATGGAAACTGTTGTTAAGTCCCGAGCCAAATGCTCAAAATGCGATTGTTTTCTATTATGTAATATTTCTTGTATTAACTTTCGATTGTTTGATTTCCTTGATATCATCATCTAGTTTAGCAATGAGGTTGGTCTTTTCTTTATCTCTCTGCTCTAGATTCGTGAACCTGGTTTCATGTTCATCCAAGGCTTGCCTTAATTTTGTATTCTCAGCTTTAACTTCGATATTTTCAGCCTTGACCTCGGCAATCTCATCCATAGCCTCATCATATTTAGCTTTAACTTCAGCATTCTCCTTTCTAAGTTCAGAAATCTCAGCCGAGCTTCGAATTTAATTCTTTCAATGAATCGATTTTGGATTGAGTGTTCGACATTATTTTATATAGAAAGCGTATTCATTCAAAATCTTTTTATTGTGTAAAGTACCAAAGTTAAATTCACGTGATTAAATTTTGCGAGACCGGGCGGTCCCGGAAAAATGCCAAGAAATTCTCGATCATAT
The DNA here is from genome assembly GCA_910591835.1 of Acaulospora morrowiae. Lineage (NCBI taxonomy): Eukaryota > Fungi > Glomeromycota > Glomeromycetes > Diversisporales > Acaulosporaceae > Acaulospora > Acaulospora morrowiae. The sequence goes on from CAJVPV010000872.1 coordinate 1,329, forward strand.
AACAGCATCAATATCAATACTACGTGTTAAATCCCAAAATACATGCAAAAAGTAAACGCGAAATTTTCAGAATTTATTAGCCAAAGGCTAGCTTACGCTAAGTGTAATATATGAATATTACGTTGCCGAGAGGCAGTCACATAGTGGCTATGCTATGGAAAAATAAATCGTAATTTAATCCCCATTGAGATGCACATTTATTACTAACTCTTCGCTATGAAAACGTTATTTCCTATACTGCGCTGGTAAGCCTCTTCTTGCGGGCTGAAGATCTTTAATGAATAAAAATATAAGTATTAGTAAAACCAGCAAAGCTAAGCTCGAACTACATAGACCAATATCACAACTATATTTACCGAGATGGCTTCGTCTTGAATTCCTCACTTTTGGTGATCGCGAACCCAACTTAGAGTATTTAGAACACCCGATGTCTGGCTTGAACTTTTTTTGCATTCCGGAGCTGGTTGATGATTCGGCATTATTTATATCTGTATTGTGGAATAGGGTACCGAACTTCCTATTTTGTTTGATTGTTGTCGCGTGTTAAAAAATACAATACTATGGTGAATACCAGCAACAACAGAAAGATTCCCATGGACCAAAATATTTGATCTAAAAGTGATGACATGCCCCTGTTTCACATAAATTATAAGTTTCAACTCCAGAAATACCAGTTGTCCACCTTCAAACAAACCCAGTGGACACACGACACAAAGTGTATTTCAATGATCTTTCAAATTATGGTGAAATTGGCTAATAATGTTGAAGTTAACCGCAATTGTTGGAAAAGCATCAAAAGACTTAGGGACATTCGGGCCAAGATCGAGCTTTACCATTTTCGCATACAGATCTGGATATGTTTCCTGAAAATAAGTATTAACCATATTAGATAGCAGTTGAAGACCACCGATCAGTTTGCAAACATATTTTCAATATTTCAGATGATGGTCTGATGCAGTATTTGCAGTTGTATACGGTTCATCATTGCTACCTGTAAAGGCACTGAAATGCTCCACTAATTCTTTCTTGAATTCTCTCAATTGATGCTTTTTATTATTAAGGTTATGATTATAATACTGGTCTATTATCACTCTCATATCTTCTGCAATCGTAGAATTGGACAGATCAAAAAAGTCTACCACTATTTCACCATAAGAATTCTTGAAGCATTGTGGATTGAAGATGTAATATAGTAACCATCTAAGTTATTACCAATTGCTACATTCCTGGTGGTTTCTTTAGCAATCCCAAGTTTTTTCTTTAATGATTGGTTAAATATTTCTGGAATATTATATTCTTCTCGTAATTTTTTCTCAGCTTTTAGATGTATGCGATTTACGTCTGACCAAAGGAGACGACAGTAGTGATGAAATCATTTATTGAAATGTAAAACTTTTGTAAAATACACCCATATTCCAAACTTATTCCATTGCATTGATCTTGGATTGAAAGGACCCTTATTAAAAATCTCATATTCTAAAAAAGCCATATATTGTATCAGAATTTTAGAGTTATTGATTGGTATTTGTTGGATAGTTTGAGGTGGCAAGGATTTCGCTATATAAGTATTTTGGTTTATGTCATCCATAGATAATAATTCATTTTGTAATAACCTTTGGATAATTAATCTCTTTTGTCTTCTTTCTAAAAATTTTTCAATAAAAGTAAATTTTGGATTGATTAAAGTCTGGGGTTGTGGATTTTTATCCAATTTAATGTAGTTATGCACATATCTACTGATAAGATCGCTAGAAAAAAATTTTTCGATATCCATTGGATTTGAATATATTCTCGAGTTTCACTTTCAGTTGATTCTCAGGTACCCGATTAAGTTTTATGCTAATAATACATATTTGAAAATGGTATCAAATTGATATATCTCATTACAAATCAAAAAATAGTGGAATTTTGAGGTAGAAACTTTTGAATTATTTTATGTCTCATAACTTAGTATTTAAGTAGGAAACTAGTTCAGACTCCCTCCACTCACTAATAAGACAATCATAATTCAATAATTCATACCCAAAATATATACTTAACTTACTTTTTTTGGATTATAGAATATTTCAGCTCTGGATGTGTTCATTGCTAGCTTAATTCTTCCTTATAACAATCTGGAATATACTGTAACTCGTATATTAACTAATGAGCAAGAATATACAAAAACAACACTACTCAATGAGCATTAGGAATAATTCCTAAAGCCAAGTCCTACTCACTACATAAGTGGTTTTGCTATGCAAGAGAAGAATAGTATTACTTTTACAAAAAAAAGAAGTATGGGAAGAGAAATAGGTAATTGTTGATAATCGTATCTGTTTTTGAATAATCGTTGGTTTTATATTAAATGAAAAAAATACATAATAATTATCGCATATTTCATGAACTTCTATGTCGATCTCACTCGTAATGTGATTGGCTGGTAATTTTCTGATCATTAATGGTTTTTTAATTATTTTGATTGGAGGAATTACTACTCTGGAATGTGAATGCTTTTTTTTTATGATGTTTTTGGATAAAAGAGTCAACCTTTTTCTTTTTAATATAAATATGATTCTTTCAGGATTTTATTGGATTGAGATCATATCAATCTGAACCCATGGATTCTGAATCAGAACTGGATGAATTAGTCTCTGTCTCAGATTTTATTCATGGTAGTTTTGTATTATTTATACAACTTAGTTCATATTCAATAATACAAAGTTTTTTAAAAATTATATACTCTATATCATTTTCTATAGAATAAACTGACTTCCAAATATTATTGAGATACATTTTGATTGGAAGATTCCTATCTCCATCACTTAAATCTACTTTAGGATATTTCTTATTCTTGCTAGCTTGGCTATTTTTGGAAATATGAACTTTTCAATGTATCGTAGTTATCTTTTTATTTTTTTGATTAAAATTATTCGATCTTTTGGATATTGGAAATACAGTAGATATGTTGCAAAATATTCTGTGATACCTCTTTCAGTGCTTATTATCTTCGATATCTGAGAGAGATTTCTTAATTATATTTGTGATCTCCTTCAATAATAGATTGGTCTTAGATGAGTTATTTTTCGTGGAGTTTGCTTTGTTAAAATCTTCATTGATTAATGGAATGCTCATATCATCTATTACAATTTTAGCATGGCAGACACAGGTTTTGGAAAAATGTCCAAAGTTATTTTTGCTTCATATATCCATAACCAATCTTGCCCCAACACCAGATCGAATGACAGATTTTTACGAATTTGAAAGTCTATTACTTCAGTATAATCTAAGCTTCATTATATTTTTTATAGTGAACTGTAAATCTAAACCTTTTATTTCTTTACCAATCAATTCATTGCCAGATAAACATTTCAACCCATAATCTTTTTCAAACTTATCGAACAAGCTCTTGTTAATGGTATTGGATTTAAATATTGTATTGATTGATGCTTTTACTGGAATTTTTCCCTCTATGAGTGTTTCTATAAAAACCATATAAATATTATTTAATGATGTATAATATAACTAAAAAAATAATCAAGTTCGAATAATTAATTTTAGGCACATATACTATACATTTTCTAAATATTCTCAATTACATTTAACTTCCATGTCCATTGCATTTTTCTGGAACTATGGTTGACCCAATGTCAGTACAGATTCAAGTTTAAGTTTATTGGTAACGAAAACACCAGTAACTTCTACTTGCTTTGATTTATTATCTTTGGATTAAAAAAAGGGATTTATTTCATGAAGCATCCCTATTATTGATAGCCCATCTCTTGTAGTTAATATATGTGGTGGTTTTTCAGATTCTATATAAGCATCATCGATTTTCAAACCTAATTTATCTACTAAGTCCTTACATATAATATTGCAATTAGTACCAGAATCTAATATAGCTGTAATTGATACTTTATTAATTTCGCAGGATAAAGTTATCATTGTGATACTTTATTATAATTATATATTCAATAAAGTATTTTTTATTTTCTATTAATAAAAATAATTCAAAATATCTAATGACTGAAGTTAATAACAAGTCTGTTATAAATGAAGCAATAATTAAAGATAATATCAGCAAAGCTGGAACAACCAATAATTATCTGTCTCAAGAATTATATAAAAGTATTGAAACAGTGATCAAGTCTTTTACAAAGCAACAGAATACTATTAATATGATATTCAATATTGTTAATCAAGTATCGGATAAAAAAATTCAGATTTCTCTTAGTCAATTACTGGAAATAGTAAAACCAATATTTGAAATTTAAATAAATAATTTAATATTATGAGATTATTAGTATTATATAAATGTGTGTTTATCAATACACATCAAATAAATATAAAGAATTAAAGTTTTACCTTGATTTGACAAAAAAAAATGTACTTGTCTGCTTACAAGGTGACAAAAAAAACTTGGAGTATCAGCACATACCTTCCATCATTGGTCCAAGCAAGGAAAGATAAATTTCAAGACATCTGATTTGGAACAAGATTGTACAAAGTTTCAAAGTATTTTTCTAAAGAATAAAATGATACCTGATTTTCCACCCTCACCTTCACCTCCACCAAGAAAAATTATATTTATGCAAGAGTCTCTAGTCAAAAACAAAGACAAAACCTCGAAAGACAAAAACAACTTCTTGTCTCAAGATATCCAAAACATGAACTCGTCTGTGATATCGGTTCAGATATCAACTTCAAGAAACCCGGATTTAAAACCATATTGAAATAATCAAGCAAAGGCATTATCGAAGAAATTATGGTTACCCACCATGACTGATTATACAGGTTCGCATATAAGTTGCTTAAGTATATATTTTTCCTCAATTTTACAAAACTCTTGATTCTCTTCGATGATTTGACAACTGATGAATATGAACTTTCTGAAAATATCCTTGCCATCAATACTGTCTTTATATGTAGAATGCAAGGATGAAGAGCCACAAAATATCGAAGAAAAAAGAAAGAAAAGAAAAATATATCGACAGCCAGAAAACTCAAGAGAAGAAAGACAGTCAAAAGTGTGATCAAAATATTAAATGTAAGATCTTACCCAAACCATGCTTAGAAACAGTTACTGAAGCAATAGATGGGATTGATGAGATTGATCTATAATACAGTTGTCAGTTGGAACAGAAAAGGATGTTTTTTTGATATTAATAAAGAAAAGCAATGGTTGAAATATTAGACTTTTGAAGAAAAACTCGTATTGTACTCTGATGTTAAAGATGAAAATTTATGAAAGAAATGTGTGTGGAGAGAATGCAAGTTCCTAAGAACCATTATTAGGATCATGTTATCACTTATAGGATGTCTTGACAAAATTCCTGTAAACATTATTGACAAGACAATGGATGAAGCCTTAATAGTAAGAGCAAATATAATAATGAAGAATATAGAATAAGTTGATAGAGAAAGAATTTCCAAACTATCTTTCAGATCAAGGAAAGATTTAAAATATACTATTACTGTATGCACACAGAACTTTTCAAAGAAAGAGTGAAATCAATTTTACGTATCATATCTTTACAATAAGTCTATAATGATATTGAGGAAAAAGCCAAACAATTTAGTAGAAAATAAATGTGACTTGAGACCATTGCATTTCAAGACCAAGAAAAAAAATAATAATTGGCCATCTGAAAAGATCAATTGTAACTGCAAATTCATACATTATAGGAAGACCAATGAATGGTATCTCTCTTAAGTGCATGAGAGGCAAAAGAAAACAAGAAATGTTTACAAGAGATATGGATCCATCAATCCAGGTGTCAAGACTCCAATTGTGATTTATTCCCCTCCAAAGGTGTCACAGAAATAGGTAAGAATGATACGCAAAGGATGGTAAGGTTAGGGTATCATGCAGACAAACTGAGTTCAAAAAGAGATATGTTGAACAACTCGAAGTCCAAGAGAAAAAAGAAGAAAGCCAAGAGAATCGATAAGGCTATATCCAGAATATTCAGAAAAATCAATAACTTGAGAAACAAACTACACCGAAAGACCATAAACCATCTCGTAAAGAATTATGATGTGATCATGATCCCAGAATTCAATGTCAAGAACATGATGAAGAAAGAAAACAGAAAGATCAAGTCCAGTGTTGTAAGAAGTATAATGACCTGGTCACATGGATTATTCAGACAGTGGCTGATACACAAAGCTGAGGAAACAGGTCTGAAAGTGATCATCCAAGACGAGGCATTTACTTCAAAGACCTGTTCATGGTGTGGTAACATGCAAAATATAGGTGGTAGAAGGATGTACAAGTGTAAGAATTGTGGTCTCGCCATAGATAGAGACGTGAATAGAGCACAAGGGATATTCCTTCGTGCGTTGCTTGATGGAGCCATATGAATGCGTATGTAGGAATTAGTAATCCAACTAGCAATGTCTAGTAAAGATTATTAATGATGTATTACAATCCATCCGCTTGATGCATGGTCGAATAAACTGAAATATGATTATTTACAGAAAAGCCTTATTCCCACTTTCCGTATTCTAATATTTTAACCTAAAATGAAATTTAATTAGATAATTTGATATTATAGATTTGTAAGTTGAATATAGGATACACATACGTATAAAGTTATTCCATTGCTTTTTGGCACTGCTTTTTCGACAGTGAACACAAGAAATACAAGAAATATTACATAATAGAAAACAATCGCATTTTGAGAATTTGGCTCGGGACTTAACAACAGTCTCCATTCCTAATTTATAATATTTGCTATAGGTTATTTCGTAAAAATTATATGTATTAGGTAACTTCAATTAAAAGCTATGTTTATGCAACCTATTGGTTACCGGGAATAGCACTTAGCAGATGTGTCAAAATTTCGGTGGCGTATGTGCCCGATGAGAAGAAAAAGAAAGCTACAATCGTAACCACTTAATGGGTCAATACTTTTTTACGTTACAACAATGATATTAGAGAATGATGTTGGTGCGGTAATTAATAAAATCAACCCGACTAACATAATAAATAGTAATAGGGAAAATAACATATTATTATCGAGAGTTCAATTCTGGCAAATTTTAAGATATATAATTATATTATTACATACGGTATTATTATTTAAAAGCGCCTTTAGAATAAATTGACTATCATAATAAAGCACCTATCATTGCATACAGAACAGGTTTAATACCAAAATCATACTTTTCAATAAAAAAAAAGGCCAAAGGAAATTTCAAAGATTTAAATTCTTTGATTATACACTGTAATTTGATTTGTCAATGATTTTTATCTGCATGGCTAGGTAAACTTGTGATCATCTCCATATCGTGCGTGTTGATATCATGATGAGGGAACAGCCTCTCGAAATTATTTGTTTGTTTTCCGAGGAGCACATATCAATATTTATCTCGATGATGAAAGGCTTATTTTATTTCAAATCACAAGAGATTATTATAAAATATTGTGCCACACCACGATTAATCTATGGCTGTCTAGTTCTCCTGTATTTAAGCACAAAAGAAATCAAAAAATATCACAAACGTGATGCAGATTTTTGTAGACAACAAAGAAAAGAGAATTAATATAACTATTGAATCGTAATACACGCATTCACGAGTCTTACTATAAGATGTTCTGGAAAAAGAAAAATCAACCTCCTGTAAAAAATTCCGAAAAGATCATTCCTGAAGCAGGAGCTTCCATATTTTCCAAGGTCTTCCTTGTTTGGCTCAACGAACTTTTACGCATTGGCTACAATAAGCCCTTGGAAAAAGAAGATTTGTATCAACTTGATGATGAAAGGCTAGCAAAAACGTTGGCGGACAAATTTGAAAATGAGTGGAACAAAGAACTACAAAAACTAAAAAAAGGAAAGAAACCTTCTTTAATATTAGCACTTAACCGTGTGATTGGATTTAAATATTGGATTGCAGGTCTCACAAGGTTTATCGCTTATTTGTTGCAGGTCCTTTCACCCTTAGCAATTCAGGTACAGTGATTGGCAAAGGATAATTTGGAAATGAGTAAATTTTGATTGTTTTCATGACGTGATATCCTCAATGATTTTGTCTAGGCCATAATAATATTTTCGACGGAGTCAATCCAGTCTAATAACAATGATGACGCACCACCAATCTATAAAGGAGTATTGTTGGCAACAATTTTATTTTTGATGTTACAAATTTACACTATATCTAGCATCATATGCTTGTATTTGTCAACGGAATGTGGTATTTTGGCCCGCACGATTTTAATCGCGGCCATCTATCGAAAGGCGTTAGTGCTCAGTGGAAAAGCACGCGGCATTTTCACCACGGGAAAGATCACAAATTTGATGTCCACTGACACGACTCGCATAGATTGGGTTGCGATCTATTCACATTTATTATGGGCAACTCCACTTATACTTTCAATAGCACTTGCACTTTTGATATTAAACATAGGATTATCAGCGCTGGCAGGATTCGGGTTAATGGTCATCGCCACTCCTCTGCAAGGCAAAGTCATGCAGGCCTTAGTTAATATAAGAAAGAAGGCCTCCAAAATGACTGATGAACGGGTAAAGATCACGGGAGAGATCTTGCAAGGGATCAGAGTAATTAAGTATTACGCATGGGAGGATAGTGTTATTGATAATATCGAAAGAATTAGGACTACCGAAATTTGGTATATTCGTGTGCTGTTAATTATAAGATCAATAGTCATGGGCATTTCAGCGGTAGCCTTGATTCTCTTTTAGCGTCGTTGACATACGTACTGATGATTTCCATGGTTTTTATTAACTAGTCAACTTCAATTGTAGGTTTTACCAATTTTTGCCAGCGTCCTTTCTTTTATAATATTCGTGCTTACCGGTGGAGTGCTCACTCCGGACATAGTATTTTCGTCCCTCGCGTTATTTAATGTTGTCCGTTTTCCGATAAAGGTTTTTCCTGTGGTCATATCAGGGATGACGGATGCATGGGTAGCATTTGATCGGATACAGGAATATCTAATGGCCGAAGAAATAGAATATTTACCGCCAATCGACACCACTTCAGATTCCGCGATAACGGTTAAGAATGGAGAATTTATGTGGGAGAAGACACCTTCATCAGACGAAGAATTTGAAATAATCGAGTTCTCAGAGATATCTATTCCAACCGATAATCCGGAACTACCAAAGAGTTCCCAGTCGCCCCTCTCGCAATTAAGATTAAGAGATATTAATATTCGTATTCCACGCGGTGCACACGTAGCAGTGGTAGGATCCGTTGGTTCGGGAAAATCTTCACTTTTGTCAGCGCTCGTGGGAGAGATGAAAAAAATGAGTGGAGAGGTGACGTTTGGCGGGAGTGTTGGATATTGTTCGCAAAATGCTTGGATACAAAATTCTACTGTTAAAGATAACATCTTGTTTGGACGCGCATTTGACGAACAAAGATATGCGAAGGTGATCAAGGATTGTTGTCTCGAACCCGATTTGGAATCATTCCCGGCAGGGGACATGACCGCTATAGGAGAGAAAGGAATTAACCTTTCTGGAGGGTACTTATTCTTTTTTTTTATCGCATCGTTTTTTTATTTGATTTAAAATGTCAACATCTCTTTGGGTTGCATTTATTGTAGACAAAAACAACGAATAAGCATTGCAAGAGCTATCTACTTTGATGCGGACATTGTTCTGTTGGACGATCCCCTTTCCGTGAGTCAAGTGTTAAATTTCTCACATAAAAACTTACGTGCACACATAATTTACACTTAAACGAACGGATTTGCTAGGCGGTCGATTCACATGTTAGCAATTATTTGTTCACTAACTGTTTTCAAGGAACTCTCTCAAAGAAAACTTTGATCCTTGTGACCCACAAACTGAATATATTGTCACAACTTGACTACATACTGTACATGGAAAATGGTAAGATCGTAGAACAAGGGAATTACGAAGAATTAATTCGCAACGGAAAAAATTTTTCAAAGTTGATAGAAGGATATGGTAAATCTGAAGACGTAGAAAAAAGAGTTGTGGATTATGAAGATTTAACAAGTGATGCGAATAAAAGAAAATCATTGCTTGTATATGAAAAAGATTCGATGACTCAAGAGGAACGATTGGTGGGCGCAGTGAAAATGGAAATTTACTACTCATACATCAAAGCAGCCGGTGGTTTGTGTTTGATCCCGTTTGTACTTTTTTTAGTGATAATGATGCAGGGGAGTAACATTGGGTTTGCATCTTAAAATTTGCCGCTTCATGTTGGAATTCCTGAAACCAAAGATCTCGGCTAATTATTATTACATCTCACAATCAAGAGGCAATTTATGGCTTTCCTATTGGACAAGCGATAAGTTTCAACTTTCCACAGAAATCTATGTAGGTCTCATTCAGATAATGCACACATTGATTTTCATTATATTGCGGATACCTGTAATCCTCGCATTTGCTTGTACGTATAGATGGAGATTTATGCTGCTTGGGGTGTCTCCGAAGGAATATTTAGTATCCTCGTGGGTGTTTCTCTTTCTTTGGCTACGCTTTCAGCGGCTCGGAATCTTCATCGAAAGGCATTAAAACGAGTATTGACTGCACCCATCGGTTTCTTTGATACAACACCCATTGGACGAATTTTAAATCGGTTCGTATATGCGTTGCGTAATTCGTGGTTAGATTTTCCAATATATTAATTAATAGAATAAATAACAAGGATTTATAATTTCCGATAAAGATTCAGCAAAGATATCGACACGTGCGATAACATAATTACCCAACCGTTGCAATTATTCCTATACACGATAGCAGACATATGTGGAATATTTATCTTGGTGACTGTCGTGTTTGTGTATTTCTTGGTTCCAGCGGTGCCACTCTTTTTTTTGTATTATTATTATTCGAATTATTTTCGGTATTCAAATCGAGAGTTAATACGTAAGTTTAACATTTTCTATTGTGGATTTATGATTGAAAAAAATGACTTGGTTAAATTTCTGCTTAAAATATAAAGGTCTAGTTTCGATATTGAGGGCTTCATTATATGCTCAGTTCACCGAATCGCTGACAGGCTTACCGATAATACGCGCATACCGTTTGCAAGAAACTTTTCTGCGGTACACGTCTTATTTTTTTTTTTTTAATTTTGCCTTTGACTTGCAAGTAATCTAATATCTGGACGACTTTAACCGATCTCAACCAGTAAAAACGAACAATGCCTTGATGATGAAAATCGTGCTTACATTCCATACAACGCTGTCAACAAGTGGCTATATATAAGGGTGGAATCTATAGCAAACTTGCTTATCTATGTTGCAAGTCTATTATGCGTCTACGAAAGGTTTAATGTAGATCCATCCATAGTGGGAGTAATTTTAAGTTATAGCATGGTCGTCACGGGAGATTTCAGTTGGTGTATTAGACAAGTTTCCGATGTGGTATGTGTGGTTATTTACGAAATACCGAGTTTATTAAAGAGTTCTACGACTCAACTTTTAACTCTATCATACGCAGGAAACAGCGACAAATTCAGTGGAACGCTTATTGTACTACATAGAGAATGTTAAAAGCGAACCAGATCCAATAATTCCAGGACACCGCCCGCCACCCGAATGGCCCACCAAGGGAGAGATCGTTATTAAAGACTTGGTAATGAAGTATGGACCCGAGAAACCACCTGTTATAAAAGAAATTTCATTACACATTAAAGGATCGGAAAAAATCGGGATTGTTGGGAGAACTGGTGAGTCAAATAGAAGCAAAATCGAAAACACTTACATATATTGCTTCGTGTACTAATTAATATATTCCTTGAGGGTGTGGGAAATCGACACTTGCAACGTCGTTTTTTAGATTTATTGAACCCGCATCCGGACAGATTATCATTGATGGCATTGACATCACAACTATAGGTTTAAAAGATCTAAGAAGAAAAATTACTATAATACCTCAAGACCCTGTCTTGTTTAATGGAACTATCAGGTAATATATAATTTTATATATTTAAGTACGCAACAATACTTATTTCTACTTCAAATTGTACCTTTTTTTTAGGAGCAACCTGGATCCATTTAACTTGCATGATGATCAATCTTTATATAACGCTCTTCGTCGTGCACATCTATTTGACGATGAATATATCGCTGAAAAAAGAAGAGTTTTTAGAGAGGAAGACGAAAACTCTAGATTACTTTTCTCAAGTCAGAGATTTTCTCATCAAAAAATTCATTTAGACTTAAAAGTACATGAGCATGGTAGAAACTTCTCGCAAGGCCAGCAACAGCTAATAGCACTGGCCAGAGCATTGGTACGTCGTTCAAAAATTATCATAATGGATGAGGCAACAGCCAGTGTAGACTTCAGAACTGATCATTTGATCCAAGAGACCATTCGTGAAGAGTTTTCCGAGGCTACTGTAATTACAATTGCTCATCGTTTGCGGACGGTGATGGATTATGACCGAGTGTTGGTTTTGGGTGAGCACTGAGAATCCCAATTGATTTCAAAATTAACTTATTATTTGATACCAAAATTTATATTCCTCTCATTTTCTAGATAATGGCAAAGTGGTAGAGTTTGAGTCCCCACATTTATTATTACAAAATCAAAAGTCGATGTTTAAACAAATGTGTGAATTCAGCGGAGAATTTGAGGAATTGATGAAAATTGCAAAACAGAAATTTGAAAAAAAAGCAACTCGACGGCGAAAATAAACAACGGATTTGATGAATTTGAATGCAAATCCAAGCTCAAATGTGTAATACCCAAAGATTTCATGATTACAAAATATATTGATGAATTGGGAGTTCCGAGCGCGATGAAATTAAAAATTAATTTCGATCGCCCAAACTACATTTTCAACATGTGCCTAAACTTAGGCATATTTAGAACAATAATTTGGCATTAACATCAGGTAAAACTTTACATATTACAATAATATTTAAAGAAGAGAATAAGGTCATTTATATTATATCAGATCTTGGTTTTATAATTTTATAATAAAAAAAACATACTTAATCGTTAGATTTATGATATCATATTTACTGTACATTGTTACATATAATTATTAATTACAGTATCTGAAAATTTTATTTGATTATTTGATGAATAACGAATAAAAAGATCATTATTTTAAAATAAATTAAAAATTAAAATTACTTTAAATTTTAAATCGAAAAACAGATAATGCACGAAAAAATGACTCGCGGATACAGTGGCGCCACGTTTAAGAATAGCCACCGGTGGCTTAGGTAGAAATAATTATAAGTACGCCATTATTACGTAAACAAAACAAATATACAGCCTGCATAAAGAAACGCAAAGTTTAAACCGCAGACTTACTACGTATATTTATTGTACCCTGATACTATATTCGGAAATCTAAGATTCATCAATTACCATCGTTATGATTTGTTATGATTTTGATTATTGTCACTCTAATAATAACTTTTGTTTTTTCTATCACAAAAAAAAGAGTTTTCCAAACGTCGTTCTTGGTGTGCTTGTGAAAAATTAATGGTGATTTATTATCAGGAACAAGGAAATTCGATTTGTAAAATAGCAATAAAATTTGACATTCAAAGAAAGCAAGTTCATAATTGGATTGCAAAAAAACAAGAACTACAAAATGCAACACCTCACAAATTACAGTTACATTCAGAATGTAATGAAAATTATCCAGATCTCAAAAATGAACTTGCTAATTGGATTTCTGAAAGTTGAGACAAAGCAATATAGTAACAAGAGATATGATTACACAAAAAGTCAAAATTCTTGTCATTAAAAGTCGATATCAGAAATTATATCCTAATATTAATGATTTAAAATTTTCTTTAAAATAGTTAGATGGATTTTTATTTCATAAGAATTTTCTAATTGCCAATGAACTACAGTTGCTCAACATTTACCTGAATATTTGATCAAAAAACAAGAAAAATTTTTAAGTTATATATTATATAAGCAACAAGAAAATAATTATATGCTTAATTGCATAGGAAACATGGATGAAATCCTATTATCTTTCAATCTTCCAAATATGATTACAATAAATAAGCATGGATCATAGACTGTTACAATTTGAACAATAGGTTACAAAAAAAATGTTTTACCATAATTCTTGAATATATGGTTAATGGTTCAAAACTTTCACTAGTTTGTATTTTCAAGCTTAAAAATGTATCATATGAAATTTTTCCTAATGGAATTCATATTTATATCAATGAGAAAAGATAGTATAATAAAACTGAAATGCAATACTGGATAAAAAACATATGGAATTAACAAAATGATCTGAATTCACAAAATTTTCTTATTTTAAACTTATTTCAAGAATATTTTATAAATTTCATAAAATCCAATTTCAAAAAAAAAATATTGATTTGAAAATAATTTCAAGAGAACTTATAAGTAAATTGTAACTATTAGATATATCCATTAATTGATTCTTTAAACAATAGATAATAAATATTTTAATAAATATTTATTATAAAAACTTACATTTATTTTTTTTATTTATAATAAGTTCATTATTGATATAATAATTAGATAAATAGAAAATATAACAAAAAGATTTAATTTCAGCTAAACAAATTCATAAACTATCTTATACTACTCTTGCTATATGGATTAAAGATTTATAGGAAGAAATAGATATTAATCTAATTAAAAAATTATTTAAATGCTGTAGTATTTCAACTAAAAATTATTTAATATTTGATTATGAGCAATTAAATAAATTAAAAAAAATAAATTAAAAAATAATAAAGATAGAAATATTATTACTATTATTTTCCAAGAAAATATTAATGGACAAGTATATGGAAAATTAGAAGCCATAAAAAATATATGAAAATAATTATATTATATATAAAATATTATATTTTAAATATAGTAACATGATGGTAATTTTAAGTATTATTATTATTGCTTTACAGTAATATATTGTTGATAATAACAAAAGAAATTGTTATTGACAATTTTCAAAAAGTTTTATGAAAAGTCAAATGATTTGATTTGATTAATAGTTTCATAATATTTAATAGTAAAAATAATTTTATTTGTTTAAAATTTTTTATTATGATTTTTAATTTTAATTAGTTTAATTATATATATATATATTTCAAATAAATAATATTAATTGCAGTAAAAATAAGTTTTAAAAATATTAAATTAAAGATTTGAAAGATCAAAAAATCATTACAATTAAATATTACTTAAAAAATAATATTATAAAATCATAAATAATAAATATTTTTTATTTTTTATTTTTTAAAAATTTTTAAATTAAAAACAAATTTTTTATTTAAAAATATCATATAACTTTCAATCAAAATAAATTGAGATTATTAGAAAATCACATTAATATATATATATATATAAGATAAGATAAATTAAATCTTTTACAAATTTATATTTAGAAAACATATATATAGTATAGAATAAAAATAATTGAAAAATTTTTAATACAACAAAAAATCTTTTTGCTTGCCCAAATATAATTCAAATTAAATTATTTTTTTACAGATAAATATATAATTAGAGCTTAAAATTATATTTTTTTTATAATACAATGTTTTTTTGAAATACCATCTTCTCCTAAAAAAAACAATGTGAATCCTTATTACACTTATAAAATATTGATATATATAATATGAAAAAACTATATATATGAACAAAAGTTTTACTCTCCACAATATATAATAATATTGCAAAGTTTAAAAAAAACAGATTAACAAAGCATTTGAAAAGCAATAGTCATTTGAAAAAGACTAATAAGAAGATGACACTCTTGCTTAAACAATATATATATAAAGATTCTATTATTCAATGAAAATTTTAGCAATAAAATATTAAAAAAATGTATAAATTTTTCTTATAGAACAATTTAAAGGCATTTTAACTATATAAGATATAAAAAAAGTTTATGAGAGTAATACTTATGCTTACTAAGACTCATAAACAAAAACATATTAAGTAAGTCAAAAATATTATAATAAACATTGGAGTCAAATATTATTTTCAGATGAAATACTGTGGAATATTAACATAAAAATATAAAACCAATTTATTTAATATCTAAAGATTGAAGAAAATTCTTACATAAAGACTTCTATATAATAGAAAAAATAATTTTATTTTGTTTTAGACAAGTTATGGACGTAGAATTTTATGTTGAAATATTTAAAAACACTTATCTGAAATTAATAGTATACTTGAAAACCAGTAATGATTTTAGCAAGATAATAACTCTAAGTATACAAGTTGTTTTGTTTAGTATTTTCTTAAAAAAAATGTTTTGAAAGTTATTGATTAACTGTTAAATAGTCTAAATATAAATCCTATTAAAAATTTTTAAAGTATTATTAAAAATAAAATAGAAAAATAAATATGAAAAAATCTTGATAATTTAAAATAATTTATAATTGAGAAGTGGGAAACCATTCTGAATACTGTTCTAATAAACTTAATAAAATCAATAAAGAATTATTATAATATAATTATTAAATTATAAGGTAAATGCATATCTTATTGATATAAATAAATAAACATTAATAATCAAGTTTTAAGCTTTAAAATGATATATTTTTATGATCTTAAATTGTTTATTACAATATAAAAATTGATTTTTTAATTTCAGATATTTTTGTTTCACACTATAAATATAATAAAAGAATTAATAAATAATATTTATCAAATAATTTAGATCAAAAATAAAAATAATATTATATATTTAAAAAAGAACAAATTTAATTTTAATGTCAAAAATATAATATTTTTGTTTAATCTAATTAAATTAATCAAATTATATATTTATTATTATAAAAGAAAAAAAATAATATAACTTTTGCTTTCAAAATAAGTCAAAATACTAGCTAGCTTAAATATTCCTACTATCCTTCCTGTTAAGTATGTGTCAGGTGCTTTAGAACCCTGATTCAAAATCACTGAATCTATTATAGTATGTTTTTAACTTCTCCATTGGTTGAAAAATAAAGATTTGAACACTCTCATAAATAATAATGTAGACTTTGGTTAGCATCAAATTATTTAACTTAATATATTATTGTATCATATATTTTAGGTTATAAATGTACTGTAATAAAATTAATAAATAAATAAGATTTAAAATTATATTGACCATACTTAATATTCAAAGATTTATAATTATTTTAAATAATAAAAAATAAATTAAAAATCGTTCAATTTACTCGTAATTATCTGG
>CAJVPV010000873.1:0-18460 GCA_910591835.1 Acaulospora morrowiae
CCTGAGATTGCTAACAGTAATATTTACCCTCTTGAATTTCTTAATACACTTACCCCAAATGGAATTCCTCCCCATAAGTTAATACTAAAGAAAGGCGTACCGATTATATTATTCCGTAATATAAATACAAAGAGAGGTCTATGCAATGGAACACGCCTAATTATTCGGGATTTTCAGCAATATGTCCTCGATGCGGAGATTTTAACAGGCTCATATATTGGACAACGTGTTTTCATTCCACGCATAATTCTCGAACCATCAGATACGGAACTCCCATTTAAACTTCGGCGACGTCAATTTCCAATTAAGCTATCTTTCGCATTAACAATCAATAAGGCGCAGGGCCAGACGATTCCCAAACTTGGACTTTATCTTTCAAGCCCAGTATTTACTCATGGTCAATTGTACGTTACTATTTCACGGGTGTGTTCTCGCCGAAATATTAAGATCATTACTGAAAATAGTCAATTAGGAGATAAAGAGAATCATTATACTTCTAATATAGTATTTCGTGAGATTTTTATATAAACAACATGGTGTAACATTAGTCATGCGATTATATATATACGTAATAGGACAGGGCCATGTGATTATATATAATAGGATAGGGCATACATAAAAAATTAATTAATTTATCGTTATACGTATATATTAAAATTTCAATTTAATTTACTATTAAATTCTTATGCCCGAAGCATAGCGAGGGTTACCCACTAGTCAACTATTATAATCTGTTATTTTTATTGCAAAAAAATGTTAATCAATATCTTTTTTTAACTACTAGGCTTCAAAACATGATTATAAAATACCCCCAAAATATTTATCTGATAGAATTTTGGTATTATTCCATTTACAACGTAAATTTTCTATTGACAAGTTTATTTTATTACTATCATTTCAGTATTATTTGTATCCAAATAATGTTATATTTATAATTTACAATACATTTTAATTAAATTATGTTTATTTCAAGTTCGTTTTAGTATAATGGATAGATTAACAAGTTTGTCATTCTAATAATGCTTCACAAATGTAATCGAACCAAATTACTTGGTTACATAAATTCGATATATGATTACTTATACGATTTTATTTATGATTAAGGCTCTTAAACCACTTTTTATATTATAGTTTAAATTCCAATTAGAAAGAATGAAAAAAAATAAAAATACGTAAGATGCAGAAATAACAATAAGGTATAAGAACTCTCTTTCCACGTCTTTAGATGTTGGCTGTAACAAATTAAAACCATGATCCATCCAAAATATTGTATTTTGTAAATGGAGCAAAATGAAGAGATTACAAAATATTATTAAAATTAAAAAAAAATCTTATATTTTTTTTCTTTTAAATCTTAAAATACTCTATAATATGATTGACAAATTCTTATTTCAGATGGCTTGTTATTAAAACCAGGTATCAATTTCAAATGTTTCAAATAAATTTCTAAGTTTATTTTAAAAAGTATTATTGATGATTACTTCGGACATCTTCAAAACTTTTTAAATACAATATCAAGAATGTTTGTTAATATGGCTGATATGACAATGAGTTTAGTATCAAATATTATTATCAATTAAAAACATTTATTAAGTACTATTCAAAGATATTTGCAATAGTTTAATTTAAATGTTACAGTTTATTTTTTATAAAATTTCGAATTAAATTATTCATTAAAACTATAAATTCAAAATCAAACCATCAGGTTGATTTGAGTTTAATTCAGATTAAAAACAAATAACATCTATTTGAATATTTAAATAATCTGAATTTATATAATTATTCAAATAAAAAGATTTATTTTTTAATTTAAATTATTTAATCTAAATATTTTAATATATAAGATTTTTAAATTATTTTTAAATTAATTTATAATATTATCAATAATAATTTTAAATCTATTTGTATAATTTTATATTAATTATCAACCAATATATATTTTTTTGTATAAATAATAAATTTTTATTAAATAATATTTAATGTAATATTTATATTTATTATTTATTGACACAACAGATTTCTTAAAAGTTTCTTTTTTTGGAAACTTACAGAATGAAAGTCAAAAAAGATGACAAGTTACAACAGAAGCTCTAAAGCTTCATCCAACTCTCTTTCTATAACAGAATATACTTTAAGATATGAAAGAAGAGTAGGCAAAAACCTTGACCCTCTTAAAACAAAACCATATGCAAAGAAATCCATTACCACAATGGTCAAGAAACTCATATCACAGTTAAGAAACACAACTACCAATAGCAATCTACAAACAGTAAAAGAAAGCTTTACCAGTAACATACAACCAGATGAATTCTTGCAAGATCATTAATAACAACAACCAAGCATTGAATATTCAATACAATAAAGCCAATAATTAGCAAACTCAACTGCTTCCTGGAGTGACATTGTAGAAACACAATGCAATATGACCAATGGGTCAGAAAACTAACAAGAAGACTCTAAAAGTATTACAAACAAAAAATTGCAATCAGCCAGAATCGACAATACAGATGAAAAAATAGAAACTGAACAAGAAAACAATATTGAACAGAGATGATTCTCAGTCTCCAAGGGCAAAGGCAAAAAAATTATAAACCTATTAAGCAAATTAAGATCAAGATTACTATTTGACAAAATTGTCAGATATAAACAAGAACTCTATAAGATTAAAATTCATGTGAAACTAGTTCTAGGAAGAACAATCCACCAAAAATTAGAACATATTATTTTAGTTCTCAATTTCTCCAAAAGCCTTTTAACAATACGCAGTAAAGAAAAAAAAAATGAAAATTATTACTATTTTTGCTAATTAATATGTGGCAAATCACACAATAACCATAAAGCTTTTAGAAATAAACAACAACAAGCTGGCACATATAAAAACTGGATGCCAAGAGATTAACAAAGAAAACTTTATTATAATGTGAAATATTTCTTTAAATATTAAACTTATAGAAGTAAAACAAACCTTGCCAAACATGACCAAATCCAGGGAATTATAATGAAAATCTAAAACTTATGGCAATATATTACAATTACTTTTGAAAATCAAGAATCCAAACACAAACTGATAAATATCAGAAGCATCTTAATTAAAAAAAACTTAGTAAGAATTAATGACACAATATAAATACTTTAACAAATAAAACAAAAACATAAGATCACAGCAAAACTCACGAACCTTCCCTCTAACATAACTATATAGAATATTAAAAATATTTTCACATAATGCAAAGGATATATATGCTATATTTCCAGATTAGCAAACAGGAGTTATAGATCCAAATTATTTGTGATCATTAATTTTGAAACACAAAATAACTTATTAGCAGCAATACAGATACAATACCAATAAAAAGAAACAATACTTTTCTTTTTTTCAATCTCAACAAAACTATATGCAATTTATGATACTATATTTCACTTAGTCAAAGACTGCCCAATAAAAGAAAGATACATACAATAGAATAACAATAACAAAAATCAGGCCTACAATTTGACAATCTTTATGACAAATTCAGATTAGAAAAGACTTCAACAATTCGCAATATTAACAAATCCAGAATACAACAAATACTCAGAGCAGAAATCTATACAAGAGCCATCTTACAATCTTTTTAGCAAGACAATAACAATCCATCAATCCTATAGGATGTTATCAACATCCTTAAAGAAATTCAACAGAAGCTAAACACTATTAAACATTAAATTACACAACTTGACGAATGTATTACCAATCTGGAATATTATGATAAAGCAAATTATAAAACAATAGACAGTGAGCAAACACTAGCCTCACAAGATCCATCCTTATCATCTCAATAAAATAACTTCCAATCCACATCAAAAGACAGCATCAAAGATTTGAGATATATCCAAACATAACTTTTCTTATTTATTGATAAAATAAAAGATATAATGAATCAAATTTTTATTATAATAAATGTCTTAACCTAGATCTCAACAAGAGAAACAAACACTGATAAACAATAATTATAAGAAATTTACACAGCATCTATAACAATAACAATAACAAATATTCAAACACTAGTAAAACAGACAATCAATAAAATAATGCTCTTAACAACCCTCTTTTAACAATATAACAACTTAAAACAATATTAATATAGTCAGATTCAGAATCCAATCACAACAATAAAGACACAACTATACTATAGACCATACAAACAGAAACAACTAAAAACATTACAAAACCACTATCAATCAATAACAAAATTATAAGACCATTAAAAAAATTAAATAAAACAACTTATTTAAAGCCAATACAAATTAACAGTACATTGAAAAACACAGTTAGCATATGGTATATTTTGACAATAAATACTAGAGGTCTCAAATCAAATGCAAGCAAACTAGTACTATGGACAGACTGAATTACCAATTCTAAAAGTAATATTATTATTAGCAAAATAAATAAGATAATATGTATCAATTAATAATACTCTAAATGCATATCAATAATAATCTTCTCTGACAATTATTATTGATTTAGATAAAAATTAATATATATCAGAGTTTATTGATTTTGATTTAAATTTAAAAAATTAATATGTATCAGAGTTTATTGATTTTGATTTAAAATTTAAAATATCGATTAATAACAAAATAGTTATTTTTTTTATAATATACATTATAATTTTTATATTATGTGTTGTTGGGCCGGAAAACGGCGAGTCAGTTACTTCACCGGTCCAAAGTTCGCGTTACTAAAGGTAAGTTGTTAATTATTACTTTCTTTTTATGGCAACTCTAAGTAACGATCGTTTCTCTTTTAATCCTTTTTATTTAATTCACTTTTTGCGGATTCGTGTGTCTCTCCTTTTTACACTGCTGCTATTTATTTACCCATCCGCTTATTAATTATTATTCCCACAGCTATACTATTGATGCATAAATTGATGAGGCTAAACTATCGGGGCTAAATAAACTATGGGTAAGTTACATAAGCCTCTATGACTACATTTCCTATGCTAATTACTAATGCTATCCTAAATTTCCAGGGTACGCGACGTGATAGTCATGGTATGTGACTATACCATGTAACTTTTACCAGGCTAACAGTGTAACAATTAAATTAAAATGATTTGTTTTTATTAAAAGCAAATTAATTTCTTTCATATTATTAAATATTTATATTTAATTTCTAATTTAATCTCTATTATCTTTATCAACACCAAATAACACATCTTGTTTTTCTTGTGAAAGTATTGTTAATGTTAAATTGGCAAGCCTATCACTAGTGACAACAAGAACTTGCTATATGTCAAGGTTAAATTATGTCTTCTGTGAATGTGATTTTTGATGAGTCTGTCGCTTCTTGGGATCAGCACTTGCATAACATTTAGGTAAATAGGTTTCTTTATTCGAGGCATGTGATTTGACTTGGCCGGGTTTTTTATTAACTATTGTTTCTCTTGTTTCTTGCTCTTGGGCTTTTACTAATAACCTTTGCTACCATTTTTTCGCAGCCCTTCAGATTATCCTCCTTCCAAGCTAGCGGTACTAAATGAGGTAAGTTTATTAATTGGAAATTCTCTTCTTTGGCATCGTTGATCACACTACTAATTTAGCAATTTTTAATTAGTTGTCTCACTATAGAGCATGATACTTTTGAGTGTTCAGTTTTTTTCTTGTTTTATTTTGATTCTTTTACATAAGTACATTGTTCTTTATAGCCTAATGCTATGCTAGAATAGACTATCACTGATGTCATGGATTTAAACTTTTAAGCCTACTAATAGACTATTATATAAACTATTTCATTTTCAACATAGCATTTCTGAGTTTTAGACATGTGACGCGCAGATCACATTACGCATCCATTCCTCATTATACCTTCTTCATCCATACTTCTTGTCTTGAAAGAGGTGAGTAAGACTTTGGCCAATTACTTTTTCTTCTCTTTCACTAATTACTATTCTTTTTTTTTCCATCGCCATTCATTCTTTCGATAATTCTTCTACAGTTCCCTTTAATAGATTCCAATTATTCTTTTCTAACTTGACAAGTACTAAAAAGGTAAGTTTTTTAATTAAAAGATCCTTTATTAGCAAAGTGACTCTTTTTAATAGTCTTATTATTTCTCTTTTTATTAAGATTATTCTTTTTGTTTTAACACTTTTTTTCACTTCTATTTATATTACTATCTCTATGACTAACTAATGTGCTATAAGACTATGACATTGGCTTATAGACTATTAAACTATAAAATAAACTATCTAAGCTTTTATAATGACACATAACTATTTTCTAGAATGTTATCACTACTCTGATAAATTATATGAATAAAAATTATGTTGTCAGGCCTTAGTTCGGTTCCGAAAATTGGAATCGAATAGAATCGAACAGAATCGCATGAGGTTCGGAACACTATTAAAAATGATGGTGGAGTATACCCCACCTATTAAATTTAATATAAACTTGAGAATTGAATACAGAATTGAAGAGAATCGTTAGGATCCTTAGGCCTTAGTCAAGCAGATTCCCTATCAACAGTATAATTGAATTGTTTTGCTACATTCTATTTGATTCTGTTTTTTTTTATTCTTGTTCTAAAGTTTTTTATGATTGCTTTTGATTTAATACACTTTCTAATTCATTATTTAAAATTTCTTTGACAGAATTTAAAAAGGGACTACTATTATTAAAATCTTTTTATTTAATAAATATATTAAAGATTATATTAAATAAAATATTTTAAACTCTCTTCTAATCATATCCATTTTGTTAAAAATTTTTTTATGTTAATTTTAAGCAAAAAAAATGGTTTATTCTCTTTATTACAAGTGAGCCTCAGCTCAGGAACTTAAGAACCTTTAAGACAACTGGTGCAGTGAAATGGGATTTCTGGTTGAAGTTTACTCAAGTTTGGAAGTTTTGCTTATTCTTCGGTTATATAAAAAAAGACCTGTGGCAATTTTCTTTTCTTCAGTTCTCTTGCATCTCTTCTTATTCTATTATAAAAATCATCCACATCATCATTATTATACTTGCTAAATCAAATACTTTTCAAAGCATACATTTAAACAAAGTTCATAAATCTACTGTTTGTTTAAGTTAACTCTTATACACAATATTTTGTAGCAATATTTGCTGTGTCATTTCCAATTTCCAAAAATTTTTTATTCAAAAAACTGAAATCAGTTTACCACCTTCAAATAATCAGCACTTTTTAATTATCCAATCAAATTTTGTTTAATAATCAAAACAAATACCAAATAAGCTCAAGCCAGTTTTATATTATAATAATGATTACAACAACAATAACAAATAACTTACTACTAACAACTATAACAACAAACAATATTATATGTATTCTATTATATATAGTATTTGAAAGGACAGAGAGTTGAAACCACAAGTCCTTCAGGAGTTCTTTTGTTACATGTATGAATTTTATAGTATATTCAATTTAGTTTTAGTTATAGTTACTTTTATTTCTTTTTTTAATTTTTTATGTCTAAAAAATCAAAAGAATTTTCAAAATTTTCAAGAATAGTAAGCATAGCTGCTACTCAACCTTATCTAGTACATTAAATATTGATTTTGAATTTTTTTACAATATTAGTTAAATATTGATAAGTAGGCAAGCTAGTATTTAACTTTTCTGAAATAATAAAAGAGATATTGTTTCTTTCATGATATATACCTAGTTATATATGATATTAAATAAAGAAATAATATTTACTTACTGAGGAAATCCCCAAAAAGATTATATTAAAAAAAATTTTCATATGTAAATTGATTACTTATGAGAAAATGCTCTATACAACATTTCATTTGCTTTTTAGAACAAATGATACTCTTACAGTAAATTGAGGATTCAAAAAATATCATATATAGCAAGGGTAAATGTGAAATGTTTATTGCTTAAAGTAGAAACAGATACTTTAAAAAAAGTTACCTTTGTAATCAAAGTTACTCAATAAATTCCTTCACTATTTAATTAAAAAAGTATATTATAACATTTAAACACTTCTATAGATTTTTTCCATGTTATAATAGCAACTAATAAAGCATTGCTTTTTAAAAATGGTAATCATTCTGAACCAAAAACTTGTAACATTGCTATTCTAATGCTTTGTAATATTACATCTTAGTAATTTTTTATTTTTGTCAGAAGCTTTTGTTTAATTAAGTTTAAATTAGTTTAAAAAATAATTAAAAACAATCAAATTATTTTATTTATACTTACCATGTTATATTATTTACCATGAAATAAATTTGTAAACTGATTTGAGCTTAAATTGAACATATATTTGGAAAAGTTCATCTCAAGATATTTATGCTATTACACTTGTTTTACTAAAAAAGTTCTTTCTTTGCAGAGTTTGATGTCATTGTTAGTCCAAAATGGACCAAATAATTCAACTAGACTGTAAATATCGAGCACGCAACCCTCGAAAGTCTCAAAGATTACATTCGTGAAATATACCAACCACCGGCACTTGAAAATAATGGTGCGATATTAAACTTTATAAGTGATGGGAATAGATATTCACCTAGGAACGATTCTTCATTCTGGAAGGTGCTACATTTGTTAGTATCAAAAAATAATCTTAAGTTCACTGTATTCATTGAGACCCCTCAAAGCCCTTTAATAAGTGGACCTTTCCGAAAGTGTGTGAACTCTATGGGATCAGTGACGACCCGAATACAGTACAAGTATTGACGTATACCCTGTATTTCTATGCGGATATGTGGACCTAAAAAGTGGAAAGTCTCAAGACGTGGTTAAATATCTAATGGCCGAATTGGGGCTTCGTCAAAAAACAACTCCTCTTGACGTGGCGTATGAAGCAATGAAATCTATCTATTCCTACTGTTACCTGGCTAGCAGAGTGTTGTTTTATGAAAGTAATTTTAAAATCGTACCAGAAAAACTTATCATGGGTCACAATGGCCAAGGAAACCTCGATTATGCAATAGAGTGTCGCTCGACCAATAGGATTGTTGGTTTAGTCGAGGTTAAAAAAGACGACTTCAAACAGGGCTTCGCGCAAGCCACTGTGCAGATGGAATCATCCTTAACATGTCGATAAACGAAAGGCTGATGAAATCGATGATGAGAATTGTATGGACAGGGTATGGGGGATTGTAACTGATGCGGAAAAGTGGTACTTTATGGAATGTACACTAGATGAGGAGGGGAAGCCATCTATTATTGCATAATCTCCAAAAAATTCAGAATAAAAGTTGTATTCATTTTTTTTTTGAGCATTATAAAACATGCTTACGATTTTTTCAAAACCTAATGGTAAATTTAAAGAACTCGGATTGGTTTTGGAATTATGGAATTCTGACTCAGTGTTCGATGATTTTTTAATTCCAGTTGTTGATGTGCATGTTATGGTTCTTAGCGGATCAAAACTCTCTAAAGTCATACTAGACTGATCGAATCTTTGACACGAAGCCTTAGAATTTTTTATTTTTGCAGTATTGATTGATAAATTTTTGTGATGCTCATTTTTATTTTTATTTTTTGTGGTCGATTTTTCTCCCAAGGAAAGCAGTTTAAATTGTTTCTCCAATTTTTTTAACGACTTTTCTTCGTTTTCAGTAAAATTTTGGTCTATTCTTTGTTCCAGCTTTTCCGAAGGTTTATTTGTCAAAAAATTTTCCAAATTAGGTTTTTTAAAAGATTTTACATTAGTTTCTGTTGTAGTAATTTGTTGCTCATTCGTTTCGATAGTTTCTGGAAAAGGTTTTGAAACTAAGTCCTTTTCACTTTTCGGAAAAAAGGGTTTTTCAAAAAAGTCATCAAAATTGATTTTTGGCAAACTTTCTATCCAGTACGAATGTGAAACCTTTGAGATCGTTAAATTCGAATCTGAATTAGAATTTTCGACTGTTTTTTTTTTCAAGGAATGCAATCCATCAATAATCATTTGCTGCTTATTCGTTTTGATAATTTCTGAAAGGTTTTGAAGCTGAATCTATTGCATTGTTCGGAAAAAAATCAAAAATGTCAAAAGGATCTTTTGGCGAACCTTCTATCTGGTAAGGATATGAAGCCTTTGAGATCAAAATTCGAATCTGAATTTGAATTCTCAGCCGTTTTTTCTTGCAATGAATGCGATTCATTAACATTAATTTGCTTATTCGTTTTGATAGTTTCTGGAAAATGTTTTGAAACCGGATCATTTTCATTGTTCGGATAAAACGGTGTTTTAAATAAGTGTTCAAAAGATTTTTTTGGCGAGATCGTTAAATTCAAATCTGAATTAGAATTTTCAAAATCTATTGGTTTGATAGAACTTTGAATTTTTACTACGTCCGTAGTGCCAGGAATTGGAATTTTACCAACAGTAGACAATGGCCTTTTAGGAATAGGAGGAGGAGTTTGTTGATTTATCTTCAAATTGTAATTTGAGACAATCGGAAAATTTGTAATATTATCTGAGTTAACCACGTCTTTCTCTGCAATCTTCTGGTTTCTTGAATTAGTTTCATCTTTTGTGTTATTTAATTTGTCCTTAGGAGCGGTAGTCTCGAACATGGTAAGCTTTGATGATTGTATGGTTTCATTATCATTCAAATAATTCGTTACGTCGTCTCCAATTTTATTATTTCTAATGGATGCGACATTCGCATTATTATTTGAATTTTTTCCAATAATTACACTATTCTCTAAAATTTTCTGGTCTTCATGATTTTCAATTTCTTTCAGCAGAACCTGTGCTATTGTTCTCAAAGACAGTTTCTTTACTTGAAGAGCTTACTGCATCTTCTCGTGTAATCAATACAACTGTGTTATTCTCTAAAAGTTGTTGTTTTTCTACATAAATTTCATTTTTAGTTTTATATTTTTTTGAGTTATCATCAAGAAAGCTTTCGTTTTTAGTAAGATTTTGGCCTATTCTTTGTTCCAGTTTTTTCGAAGATTTATTTGTTAAAAAATCCCAAAAATTTGAATTCAAATTAGGTTTCTTAAAAGATTTTACATTAGTTCCTGTTGAAATTTCACCATCATTAATTTGTTGTTCATTCATTTCGATAGTTTTTGAAAAAGGATTTGAAACAGGATCCTTTTCATTTTTTGAAAAAAAAGGTTCTTCGAAAAAGTTTTCAAAAGAGATTTTTGGCGAACTTTCTATATACAGTATATTGGTTCGATAGAATTTTGAATTTTTTACTACGTCCATAGTGCCGGGAGTTGGAAATTTATCAACAGTAGGTGATGGCCTTTTAGGAATAGGAAGAGTTTTTGTAATATTATTTGAGTTAACCACATCCTTCTCTGCAATCTTCTGGTTTCCTGAATTATTTTTGTTTTTAGTATCGTTGAAGTTGTCATTAGGAGCGGTAGTCTCAAACATGTTAAGCTTTGATGGTTGCACGATTTCATTATTATTCAAATAATTCACTGCGTTATTATAAATTTTCTTATCTCTAAAATGATTTTCTAATTCTTTCGAGTTACTATCAGCAGAGCCTGTGCTGTTATTCTCAAACACTTTTGTTTGAAAATCTCGCTGCCACTACAGGTGCATCGATTACTCAAGATGATACATTTGAATTTTCTTCGACCACGCTACTTTCTGAAAGTTTTTTTTTTACATAAAATTTGTCTTTAGCCTCATATCCTTTCAAGTTATCATCAGGAAAGCTTTTGAGGTTTATTTTTAAATTGTTATTTTCAATTTTTTGATCTTTTATATTAAAATCTGTTTTTTGAGGAATCTGTATACTTGATATGTCATTTAATTTTCTTTCCTCATCGATGTCATTCTCTAAAATTTCCTGATTCTCGATATTTTCAGTTCTGTTTTCTTTTGAATTATTATCAGAAGATTCTGTGCTATCAGTTTCAAACACGTTAGGTATTGATTGCTCCCTACTTTCTTTACTCTCATCATCATCAGAGATTACCATTTCATAATCTATATTGGTTTTTTTTTTTTCGGGAGTTAAAATTTTTTCTAATAGGATGTACTTTAACCTTAGAAGCCGTGGCACTTGTACTATTATTTTGATTCTCCTTTAGTACGTCGCTTTCTAGAATTATATTAGTTTTGTTTTAGCTGAAGCTGCTATCTTGAGAGACAGTATTGTTAAACGCGTTAGAATCATTCTCA
Source organism: Acaulospora morrowiae (assembly GCA_910591835.1). Classification (NCBI taxonomy): domain Eukaryota; kingdom Fungi; phylum Glomeromycota; class Glomeromycetes; order Diversisporales; family Acaulosporaceae; genus Acaulospora; species Acaulospora morrowiae. The sequence goes on from CAJVPV010000873.1 coordinate 12,096, forward strand.
AATGAGTAATTTTCTAGAATTTTCTGGTTTTTTGTATTAATTTTATTTTCATTGAAGGTACTATCAGAATTTGTATTATTAATATCAAGCGCATTAAGCTCTAATAGTCGGCTAATTTCATCACTTTTATCTGAACTCGTTGCATCACTCTTAGACGTTGATTTATCTGGTTCTGTATAATCCATTTATTTTTCTAAATTATTGTTATTCTTTTTTTTTTTTGTTACTTATATATACTTCATTTTTATTATTTTTCGGCTACCAAATACTTGATTTCTATTATTTCTTTGTGTATTATTCATCGTATGTCTTAAGTTATACTATCAATAAACAATTGAAACAATTGATCAATTGCGTAAATAACATATTTATCAATTAATGTAACAACAAATGTGTACAATATTTTACAATTAAAGTATATAATAAAGTTGTGGAGTTTTTATTTGTCAATTTTTGGTCGCATTTATTCATGTTATGAATTAATTTCTATTTCATGAGATTGTATCTTTCGGTATTATTAACAAAGTAAAATTCAAAGACATTCAGCAGTAAATATAAACAGTTAGATCTTACTAAGGCCAAACGAAAAATGTGTCGAAGAATGTGTCGGAATTTAAAGATGGCGCGAAATAACCAATGTTATTAATAAATATAATAATTGTTAATTATGAATAAAGTTATAGATAATCAATTCTTTTTTTTTTATTTTTTTATTTTTTTTTTCCCGAATTATATTTGAATTATTTATAATTTGTCAATATAACCTTACGCCAATTTAATTTTTCAACATCAATTATCAAAGTTAATATATATATATATAAAGTTGACTGATCGCTAACCTCATATTTTTATCTAAAATGGATTTTGGAACTTACTTACGATTACCAGATGGATACATTCCATTATTAATCCCCCAAAAATATTTTTTACAATTAAATCTTTTTCAAAACGAAAATGACTCAAAGAAAGAAAAAGTCACCTCAACCGATGACGTTTTATTGCAGGAATTTGAACATCAGACATCAAACTTTAATGACTCATTTATTCCGGCCTTACAGAGCCCGAATAAATCCGTTGATTCTTGCAAATTATCAAATATATTTTCTGCAATACGTAATCATGAAAAAGATTGTGAACCATCGGAGTCAAATCGCGAAAATGGATATGAAATCCCTCATATTATTGGACGTCAATGTAATAATGATCAATTGAAACGAAAATGGAATTTACTGCATAAAGGTTGTAAAGAAAATTATGTTTCTGAAAACAGCTGTAAAAAATTTCAAACAAAGGACAATATTTTAGAAGATGACTTTAATATTAATAGTCAAAATTTATATGACATAATAAAATTATTGGAATCTTAATAGTTTACTTACAGAAATCTTTCGCAACTTTCTATGTTATTTTTTCAAATAATTAATCTTAAAAGAATTATGAAGAATTAATCAGAGAATTGTTTGCAGATAAAATAAGATCACGTGACAGGCGCGTTAAAATTTGATTTCGATTTAATATACTGTACGTGCATGTACGTAAATCCCTTCAAATATTTAACTCACGTTTTGATTTAATATACTTAAAATACTTCGTATGATTCATTATTTAACATGTAATAAAATCAGCATGACATCAACCATTTACATATATTTTAACTCACGCTTATATTTAATATGCTTTTAATCGATATCGATGAATTTGCACGTTGATTACGATGACTTCGTATTATTAAAATATGATTCATGATTTAACGCGTAATAAAGTCTTCAGCATGACATCAACCATTTATATATTTTAACTTTGAATGTTACATTATTAACTTTAAACTTTCAATTTATATCCAATATAAATACGCTTACGACTTATAAAATTTTAATAAACCAATCCTCAAAAACTTCTAATAAAATGCCAGAAAGAAACTTAGTTTAAACAATAGAAGATAAAGAAATAATTATTGAACAATCGATAAATCATATTTGGAAAGCGACCAACAGAAAGGTTTTATCAATTGCTTTTGACAATTTAAAATGACAGGCAACTACCACATTAAATAATCATGATATCGTTACCACGAATCTTGACGCACCGTCCGTAGTGCTTATAAAAACTGCAGATTTTAATGAAATTAGAAAGGTACTCATTGGATCAAATGAAAATGAGCCTATTTTTATCAAAGATGCTTCAGAGGATGAAAATACTTAAGAAGAAACCACGAAATTAATAAAGCCGTTGAATGGAATACAAATTTCCGAACCTGGTATAGCAGAAATAATTATCTTGTCACATGCTAAAGAAAAAACTCCAAAATCTATGTTACAATCCATACAGCTGACTCGAATTTTAGAACATGGTAGTTCGTACACACTGCTAACTCAGACACTAATATCGGAATCGAATGCAGTCATGCCATCAACACCACCAAATTAAATAAGAACTTTAACATCTAGCGTTACATTATTACCTACTTCGCAGTCATATGAAACAACTCCTAAACTGCCTATAACATTGGAGAAAAGAAAGGATATGATGCAGATTGAAGAAGAAACATCTTTGGAATCAAATGCTTCACCCACACCTACCCTAATGCAACCTAGTGTTAAATCATTGGAAAAGAGAAAAGCCACGGTGCAGAATGAAGAAGAAACATCAGAATCTAGTGCCCCATCCACACCTCCCCCAACTCAACTTAGTGCTAGATCATTAGAAAAAAGGAAAGCCACGATGCAGATTAAATATTCATCGCAATTTAATACTCTGTTCACAAAACCTAATGCTAAATCATCAAAAAAAAAAAAGGCTAACATGGCAAGCATGTTATTGGAAGTAACGGAGAGAAATAGTTTTTCTCTCCCCCTAGATATTAAATATATTACTCATTCACCTTCTCAAAATTGGAACGATGTTTGACTTTGGATTGAAGCCGGATATAAAGAAGTTGCAAAATATATTACTGATGTACCAAATGAAGAATTTGAAGATGGTCCTGGATTTAAAATTAGAATTCGTAATATATTCCGGAAGCTGCGCAAAATCGATCGAGAATCAAACATCTATCGTTTTATGCATTTCTGTGTATGGTTCAAACTAGTGGAGGTATTCAATGAAATTATAGCTTGGGTCGAAAAAAACAAAACAAGAGGCCATAAAAAATCCACTGTTTTTATCCAACCTGAGTTCATTGAAGAGAGGGAAAGAATCTATAACTCCGATGTTACACTTATAAACAGAGCTTTTAGAAGAGGAGAATGAGTCAGTGCCCAAGCTTACGAGATCTTGATAGGAGAATTACCAGAAGAAGAGAGGACAATATCACTTTCTAACGAAATGATAGATGCTCGACGTGCATATAAATTAATTCTAACTGTCGGATAAAGATGTCTAGCAAACACACCCGATATTACCCCTTCTTATCTTCGAAATATTATCAACGAACACATGGAAAACCTACGCAATCAGATCTCTGAGTTAAAAAATGAACAGTTTACAGGAGACATCACTATAACACTCGCACAAAGGGATATTACACAAAATAAAAAAATTATTTTTGAACAGTATAATCCCACTGAAATACATAAAGCACCTCTCGATACAAATATTAATCGAGCACTAACTGGTTTTGACTATCGAAGGTACCTGAGTGACCTCAAAGAATATGATTTTTCCTCGAAAAAATGACGAATTGAAAAAATTGATAAAGAAATTGACGAAGGAAATGAAAGTGAAGTTAATGAGTTAATCAATAAATTGATTCACTAAAAAAAATAGCAAAATGTTTTTATTAATATATATTATGATATTATATGGGATTATAGATAATCGTATTTTACTTTAGTGTAAATCTTTATAAATATAATTTAAGGAAAATAAAAGCTTTTTCGTTAATTTCATTCTATAAAATTTTATCCATACAAAGCAAATACTATTCCTGCATTTCATTCTCTACTCTATTATATTTGTTAATGAAACTTTCTATTCTATTATCTTCACTTACAAACTTTACAACCATCCATCTGTTTTGAAAATAAATATTTTGCTTTAAGCTCACACAATCACTAAGCATAACTCCCCATACAATGTCAATCTCATACAGGAGGACTTCATTTCTCCCTTGTATAAATTCTATTTCAGACATCATATCATAAAGATCGGAAAATTTCATACTGACTCTTTTGAAATGCCTAATTTTCTCTTTTATCATCCTTTCATTGTCGCATATTAATTCTTTCATACATAAAAGATTCAAATGACACATAGTATTCGCAAGAAAGTTTGATTCATTAAGGTTAAAGCACTCGTTATATTGGATAATGAGACAGCTTAACTCCTGATCATCATATTCATATATACAGTAGTATTCAAAATTATTTGGAATTTTTTAAAGTGATGATTATCAAACGTAATTTCGTAACTACAAAAGGTAAGCGAATTTTTGACACGTGTAATCATACTTTATTTATCTCACAATAACCTGCCCATTCCCACCCTCTCTTGTATATAATGTATTCTGCGAGAAATAATAGCATAAAATGACCTCTTCAACAAAAAACCAGCAGTGCGAAGCTATTTGTTTTTTATGGAGTAAAGAAATTCGCTCTGCGAGAGAAATTCAGTGGCATAACATTGGCCTCTCTACAATATATTACAACCTAAAAAAATTAAAAGAGATCGATAATGTGGCACAACGAAGGGGCGCAGGTCATCCAAGAAAAGTTAATTCAAGTGTAATACGTGCAATCGGTCAATTTATCAGGCAAATTCCTATAATATCAATGGGTGAATTGATAAGTAAACTTTCAGAAAAGGGCATAATACTTGGAAGAAAAATGGTTTGAAGGCATTTTTGCACCAATGGTTACAAGAATTCCCTCCCCCTCGCAACATTTATGCTCATAAAGAAGCATAAAGAGAAACAGGTTAAATGGGCTCAAGAACATATTGACGATGATTGGTCCTGCACTTTTTTTTCTGATGAAACTTCATTCCAACTGTTTAGGAACACAATCACTCAGTGATACAAAAACAGTCATCCCGTCTGTCGCATCTCTAAGAACCAACAAAAAATTCATGTTTGGGATGCATTTAGCCTGCAGGGTAAAACTAGTATTTATTGTTTTGTAGGAAAGATGAATGCCTCGTTCTATGTCGAAATCCTAAAAAACCAACTTTTGAAGATTAAAAAAATGATGGGCGACGATTGGCAGTTTCAGCAGGATAACGATCCTAAGCACACAAGCCGCCTAGCCAAGGATTTTCTCAATAAAACAGTTCCTTGTGTTATCAACTGGCCATCGAACAGCCCGGACCTTAACCCCATCGAAAATTTATGGGAATTATAAAAAAAAATGTGGAGAAAAAAAAACCAAAAAATTTAGATGAGTTACAAATGTTTATGATCGAAGAATGGGGGAAGGTTCCAAAGAATACCTATAAAAATTTGATCAATTCGATGCAAGAGAAATGTAGGGTGATATTTGATACAAATGGTGAAAGAATAAACTATTAACAATATCTGTCATTTAATTTCGTGATTCTTACAAATTAAATAAATTGTATTACGTAGTTATTAAATTATTGGCTATTGCGCAAATGATTATCAAAAAATTTCAAATAATTTTGAGTACCACTGTACCTGCGTTGTAACAGATATCTTTTCTTTTAGAGACATATTCGCTTTCATTTTCTGACTTTTTATACTCAATCATGAGTGAGTTCATAAACATCATTAACGCTGACCATTTGTTCATTTTCCATGTTTATAAGGATTTGAAGATTATTTTTTTATCTTTAAAATTTTTATTTTGTATTTATAGAAACGATAAACCTTATATAAAAATTCTTATCATCAAACTTCAGTTTGTGACAAAAAATAAAAATCTAACGAAACGGTCATTCTATTAATAAAAAACGCAGAATAAAAATCTAATAAAACAAACCATTAATGATAGACAAGTAACAATAAGCGCATGATAAAAATATAACGAACTAACATATTAATACAATGTTAACAGCATGTCAATACTTAAACCTAAATTGAATCCATGGTTTTCAAAGGATCCTCTCTTTATTGTTTAAAAAATAAGGAATAGAAATAAAAGCTTTATATTACAATAGCCAAGAATTTTTGCATACAATGGCAAGTAAAGGCCTCGAACTGGTGATTTATCATTTATTATAAATATGTGATTATCATGTGACTTGTGGAAAAATCATTAATTGGTAATCACAGCCCTTGCCTTTGAAATTGAATCCAATATGAATAAATAAAGTTGGTCTTTACTATGCATATCGTATCCCATATAGGTTCAAGTCCCAAAGTCAAGCCAAAGCCTGACCCTCTGTCAAATATTTGAGCAAGATATTTCTGG